>VNJU01001805.1:0-108916 GCA_008042675.1 Drosophila seguyi
TCGGACAGGGTGCGTCCGTCCTCCAGCTGCTTTCCGGCGAAAATGAGACGCTGCTGATCTGGAGGGATTCCCTCCTTGTCCTGAATCTTGGCCTTCACATTCTCAATGGTGTCGGATGGCTCAACCTCCAGAGTGATGGTCTTGCCAGTTAGGGTCTTCACGAAGATCTGCATGCCACCTCGGAGACGAAGCACCAAGTGGAGAGTGGACTCCTTCTGGATGTTGTAGTCGGACAGGGTGCGTCCGTCCTCCAGCTGCTTTCCTGCGAAAATGAGACGCTGCTGATCTGGAGGGATTCCCTCCTTGTCCTGAATCTTGGCCTTCACATTCTCAATGGTGTCGGATGGCTCCACCTCCAGAGTGATGGTTTTGCCAGTGAGGGTCTTCACAAAGATCTGCATGCCACCTCGGAGACGGAGCACAAGATGAAGGGTAGATTCCTTCTGGATGTTATAATCCGACAAAGTGCGGCCGTCCTCCAGTTGCTTTCCTGCGAAAATGAGACGCTGCTGATCTGGAGGGATGCCCTCCTTGTCCTGAATCTTGGCCTTCACATTCTCAATGGTGTCGGAAGGCTCCACCTCCAGGGTGATGGTCTTTCCAGTCAAGGTTTTCACAAAGATCTGCATTTCGGATTATTCTGCGAGTAAAAATTTGTAGTTGGAAAATTATTAAGAAAGCAGATCAGATTACAGAGCCCAGCCAGTGAGAAAATCACACGATTACTGAATTTTCAGACCGACTCTGTGCAATGGGAGACCCAAGGGTGGAAACGTAGTTCTCAAAGCCTGCTGCCTGCCAAAGGTCGAAGTACTATCGTTTCAGGTTCTCTCCCCTTTTCGATTTACAGAACGAAGAGAAACAAAGGGAAACAAAGAAACAAGGGAAACTAAGATACGTTTGGAAACGTAGTTGTCAAAGCCTGCTGCCTGCGAAGGGTCAAAGTACTATCGTTTCAGCTTCTCTCCCCTTTTCGATTTACAAAACAAAGAGAAACGAAGATACAGGGGAAACTGAAAAACCTTTGTTCCGTTGCTTTGTCACTTGCGTATGAGTGTGCGTGTGCATGTATGCAGACATCGCATGCATACATACCTATTTTTAGTATGTATCCACTGCTGACGTCAAACCAATTGCAGTTTGAAAATATTCTGACGTGGCCTTAAACGTTAAATTTCTTTAACTGAACAAATTATAAACTAACTAATCGCGGTTAGTTAAATTTTCACTGACTCACCAATGCAAAATACATAGAAAAGCGTATGCAAGTATATATTAATGTATGTACAACTTCTCGAATTTTCTAATGGCGTCAGTGCGTATTTCACAATTGCCAATAAATCCTCGCGAAGAAACAATAGCACGCAAGTTTTATTTATAAACGTTGTTTTTGCTTTGAAGAAAAATCAATGGGAAATGGTATTGCGTGCCAATTTCCAATTTTCGAACTGCGCAGAAGGTTGAATAAGAGAAAAAAAATAGAGGAAAGACCTTGAACTAACTTTTTACGCAATTTTCCTACTGCCTTTACCACAGAAAATCAGCATAATTGTTTAATACTCACTTCTGATGTGACGATTTTATATATATATATCACAAACTGATGAAATATTTTATTTTTTCTGGCTCAGGGATTTTTTTTACTTGCTTCTGCTGTCGTCGATTGGCTTTTGAAACTTTATGGTTGGTTTATTATATGTATAGTAGAGGTGCAAAAACATCGATGCATCGATGTTTTTCGAATTTTCTAACACATCGATGCTTTTTTAACCATCGATGTTTCTGTGCCACGATTAACAACTAATTTCCGATCGGTATGTAGAAAAGGCGTATGATTCCCCCAATCGGTATGTAGAAAAGGTACCTTTTGGGGTCGAGTTCCCAATCGGTAAGTAAAATGTCGTCGATTGGCTTTTTAAACGTTATGGTTGGTTGATATATGTATAATAAAGTGTAATCGATATATATATTTTTTTTCTAAAGATGACATGTCACGATATTTTGTTTGCCCAAATATGGGTAAGAAGAATGTGCGGAAAATCGATTGGCTCTTAAAGTTTATATCTTTTCAGAACACCTGGTCACACTTAAATGCAAAGAGTGGTGGATTTCAAAAATTATGCTTGTAACCCACTCAAAACTTGTACAGACTCGACAACGTTTGGCCTGCAATGTGCAAACAAAGCAGAACACGGTAGTTGTAAGTTATACTTACCCTTAGTAAAAGAGTTTGATAACTGGAGACAGTCTATGGCAGCGCTTATATAAATCGATAGCTTAACAATAATAGGTGTTACTGAAGAATAGTTGAATATTATTTAAATTTGTAGACTCGTAGCGAATTAAAGCACGTCAATATTTTTGAAATATGTTCAAACTCGATACGTTGTTGCTTGTCCGGCTGAATCAAATGCTTTGCCTGGAAGTATTATTTGAATTTGATAGTAAATGCTTGGCTATGTTGATGTTTACTTACCGATAATGTTGAACACAATTCGCTTTCTATCGATTTTGGTTTTCCAAAACTATAACTTTTTCAGATATTTTGACATTGACTTTCGACTATCGATTATGGTTTTTTTTCACTTTTATTTAAGCGGCACTATCTTCATAACTTACAGCTTGACTGGAAAATTTTGCAGTGAAATTGTGTAATGTGAGGTGTTGAGCGTTGAGTCAACGACTGCTTGGAGCAAGAAAACCAAGAGTCAGACAGAAAAGGCAAACACAGCAACCCGAAAGCTGTCCGCATAGGTGTTTGTTATGTTTTGGATTTTTAAAGTTTTTATAAAGTCTTCGTAAGGCTTTTTTAAATGTATCACTAATATACAAATTTTTATCAAAGGGATCCTCTTATGATTGGTTTTATGGCCTTGGGACGTAAGACATCTCCGCGATGGGGCGATGTCCAAATTTACGGAGTCGGCACGATCATAGCTCCAGACGAGATAAGTTTTGTCATAATTACACAGTTAACCCTGTGACTATCAAAAGTACGTTTATATGTATAAGAACGTTGGCATAGATCACACTTAAGCGGTGTTATATTCTTGTGCTTTGTAAGGTGCCTCTTAAGACTGGATTCAGTTTTATAGGAACAAGAGCAATGGGAACACTTGAACGGCTCATCAACCACGTGAGATTCAAGGTGGCGTGTGACGCTCCGCTTTGTTGTAAAGACACATGGGCACTGGGGACACTTGAAAGGACGCTCTCTCGTGTGACATCTAATATGTTCTTCCATTTTGCTACCTTTCGGAAAAGTCTTTGGACAGTAGGTGCACTTGTGGAGCTGTTTAGATTCATAACGTTTCCCTCGGCCCTTAATCTGTTTGTTCTCGTGCTGAATTCCACCGTCGTAAATTTGGTAGGGCTCTTCTTCGAATTCTTCGCCAATTGGCTCGTTCTTCACCGAGCACTGGTTAAGTTCTTCGTGCTCCAGCGAATCTACCGTCCTGCCGTCCAGCGGCTCGGTCTTCACTGGAACTCCCAAGTCCTCCACTTCCTGGAAATCCCCCTTAACCTGGCAGAGCAACTGGTAGCTCCTCTCGTATGTCTGCTTTATCTTAAAGGCCTTCGTTGCATCCTCCAAGCAAGGCTGGCAAATGATCTCGGAAAAGAACTCATCTTTAAAAACGTGATGCCCTGTAACCAGAGATATCATTTCGGCAATGGGTATGCCGAGTTCTGAAGTGCTACCAAATATGTTGACCATCAGTCCCGAGTTACCTAGGCAAACGCGACAGATTTCCCTGGATAACAACAAAATAAAAATTATTTTAGTCGAAAGACTCATTGCCATTACTTACAAATGCATGTTTTTGGTTGTTGCATGGGAGAACGGCTGCAGGGGTCCGTGCTCCGTATATTCCCGATCGGGAAGGATGGGTTTTTCCATTTTTAAATAATAAAATTGTCGATTAAAAAATAAATATTTAATGTTTGGGCCTCGCAGTGTTACCCGTACTTATTTTTCTTAAAATACCACACTTCAAGGCTCAAAACTAGCGATCAAATTGAAACGGTTGAATTTTAAATGTGAAAGGGTTTTATGTTAATTTTTGTATTTTTAATTTAATATTCTTTCTCGGTAGGATAATAATTTTACATTTTTGTTTAAAATAATTAAAAATTAGGCATGGTTTTAAATACTAAATAATGAAAATTTTTTATTGGTTTCTTAGTTTTATTAAGGCATTTTAAGACTTTTCTGAATCTTATCCTTAAAATAAAAAGAAAATGAATCACAGGGGTTACTTATTTAGGACTCGTTCCTGTGAGTAAACATGTGCTTTCTTAGACTGAAATTACTTGCAAATGCTTTCTGGCAGATATCACATTTAAACGGCCGTTCCCCAGTATGTTTTCTAATGTGCACTGTGAGGATGGACTTTTTTGAGAAATCCTTCGGACAATGCGGACACTTGAATGGTCGCTCCCCAGTATGCGTTCGGATGTGGTCTTCAAGGATGCACTTTCCGAGAAAGGACTTGGGGCAGTGGGGACACTGGTAGGGACTATTTCCCGAGTGAGCGAGTGTGTGAAGCTTAAGATGATTACTAAAGGCAAAGGACTTTTCACACTGGGAACATTTGTAGGGTCGTTCGCCCGTGTGCGATAGAAAGTGGCGGTCAAGAGAGTGCTTATGCAGAAAGCTCTTCGGACACTGCGAACACTTAAACGGATTGATTCCCTGGTGGGTGAGAATGTGCTCGTTGAGCTGCTGTTCATCCAAAAATGACTTGGGACACTGGGAACACTTGAACGTACGCTCATCCTTGTGCCATCGAAGATGTCGCTGAAGACTTATTTTTTGTATGAAACGCCTATCGCAAATGGAACACACGTAATTCATCTTACCCGAATGGATGAGAGCGTGCTCGGTGAGATCAGACTCTTCCGAAAAGGACTTGGGGCACTCCAAACACTTGTAGGGTCGGGAGCGCACTTTCTCCAAAAGAGCTCTTTTCTCCAGGCTTCGACTTCGAGACTTTGAGCAGTTAAATCTGTGCAAATTAAGAGAGTGTTCCTTAGCAAAAGTCTTTTCGCACAGATCACATTTTAACTTAGTTTTAGTCATGGAACACTTGAAAGTATGTTCCTCCGTATGACATAATGCTATATGAACTTTAAGCTGGGCTGGTTTTTTAAAACTCTTCGAACAAAGGGAGCACTTGCTACGTAGCGATTCGCCTGTTTTTTCTTGGCTACCAGACTGATGCCGGCCGAAAATCTGGTGGTCGTCCTCAGAAGAGTCGTCTTTAATTGGCTCATTCCTCACCGGGCACTGGTCTGGTTCCTCGTACTCCTCGAATCCGGTATTTGCATAGAAATCTTTGCATCCCAGCCGTTCGGTATGAGGCACTCCTTCTTCGACTTCTTCCTGAACTAGGCCATTCATTGGGTCGGCCTTCACTGGCTCTTTAAACAGGTCTGAGTACGGTTCTCCCTTTTTCAGGAAATCGTCTTCGAGATGTTCTGTCTTTATATCCACCACCTGTTGGGTTTCCGATTGCTTGTCCAGAAAATTGTCGGCTATCCGTGAATCCTCCCTAAGCTGACAGAAGAACTTGTGGCTTCGCTGGTATGTCTGCTTTATCTTAAGAGCTACAGTAGCATCCTCTAAGCAGGGTGGGCAGATGTTCTTGGGAAAGGAATCCCCTTTGGAAACGTGATGCCCTGTAACCAGGGATATCATTTCGGCAACGGGTACTTTTAGTTCTGAAGGGCTATCGAATATGTTGACCATCACTGGCTGTTTTTTTAGGCAAAATCTGCACATTTCCCTGGAATGCAAGAATAGAAACTTTACTTTCTTTGAATGGACTCATTGTCATTACTAACGGATCGATTTTGTTTAGTTTTACACTTGAGAACTCCTTTAGTGGTCTTTGCTGCGTGCCTTCCCTATGTGGAAGAACTTGTTCAGAGGCAACTAGGCCGGAAAACTCCATAATCAATGTTAAAAAAGAGCGAATTAAAAAGACAAAAAGCTAATTTTTTGTTTACACGAATGCAGTGTGACCACTGCTTTAAATTTTTAAAAATACCACCACGCTATTATTGCAACAACAGTGGAACGATTGAATTGTGAATAAGTTCCGTTTTCTGGCGCTAATTTTTTCAAATTTTCAAATAAAATTCATAATATAAGTTCCCCAGAATTATCCTGTCCCCCTTAATAACCTCTAACTCGGTAACTAGTTTCGAATCATAAATATATTTAAAATCCGCACATTCCTTCTGATCTACTTGTAAAGATTTTAATTTGTTTTAATTCAAATAATTTATTGAATACAATAAAGTAGCGTATGAGTTTCGTTTGTAAACGTGTTTTCTTTCTTCTTCTTTTTATATATATTATGTTCTAAAATATTTGACTTTGTACAAAATATACCCTATATCATATATGCCGAAAATTGTTCCTCCATTGCGCGCACTCGCCGATATTTTCGAATTTTGTGTGTGTTTTCACTCTCATCTGTCGTGTTGCTGAATGTTTGATTTCTAATTTAAGATTAAATACATGTGTATGGGATGCACTTAATCCGAGATATTTTGATTTAAAAAACAATAGCCAGGCGAGATCGATGGATTCGGTGGATTGTCAAGGGATGAGGCAAAAATAAATATATACATGGATGCAGGGAGTTTCAATTAATTTGCAAAGGCCGTTGTTTATTTTGATATAAAAAGGCAGGCAACTCAAAATATCAAAGAAAATCTATATAAAACTTTTAAACTTAATTAATTAACAACTAACTTAGGAGTGTAATGACAAAAAGCATTTTCCTAATCCGAACGGAGGAAGGAGGGCTTAAAACTAAAAAAATTGCTTCGGGGGTAGAGGGTAGGAAGAGGCGGTACAAAGGAATTTTTGCTGTTGCCGTTGCTGGTACAAAAAACGAGGAAGAATCGTCACTGACAACGTTAAGATCTAAATTAAGTCTATGACCTATTTTATTTACTTAAATACGCTTGACGCCACAGAGCCACCGTCGCTAAATCATCACTATCGTCGCATCGCCAATCGCCAAGCATCAACGCAATCACTTTAGCATCAACGTCCTTAGTACTTTGAGGAGTGAGTTTCGTTTACCAACATATCTTCATCTCTTCTTCCTTCTAGGCGGAGTTGGAGGCGCCGGCTGGCTCGTCTCCCTTCACGGCCGACGCATAGGAGCCGCCGGGTTTGTCACCACCGCCGGACGAGGCAGTAGCCGCCGCTACTGACTTGCCATCGCCGCTACCACCGGCACTTCCTGCTCCTCCCGGCGGAACGCCTGCTGCTCCGCCAATGCTCACGCCACTGTTAAGGCCTAGAGTTTGAGGTGAATCAACTAGAGAATTTGTTTCGGTTGGTGGAGGGTTTTTGGTTTGGGGATGTTGTGTGTGAGAGTGTGTGGAGTGTGTGGAGGTGTGTTTGCGGGAAGCGAATCTGTTTAAGCACCTTTAATATCCATGGCATAGTGATCCTCCATCCGCAGGTCGTGCCTCTTTATCAGCTGGCACTCTGCGCCCTCCACAGCGGGTATGGAGTACACATACAGGTATCCATCCTGCGAGGCAATCAGCAGTCTGCAAAGGTAAAAGGAAAATTCAGCGAATTAGTCTAGGTAAAATCCCAATTTTAATACCCACGTAAAAGGTGTCGTAAAAGGACTTACCTTAGCTGCTTCTGTATCGAAGCTATGGCGCACATCCTGCGAACTCCCGCCTCCGACAGGGTGACCGATGCGAACGCCCGTCCCTGGCTAAACACGTCGGTCACCTGCGTGGGCAGGTAGCTGGTGACCGTTTTGCTCAAGAATCTAAAAAACGAGTAACTTGCATGAGAGAGTAGATTTTGGTGAGTGGTTCGAGTTGTGGTTGTTGTTGTTGAGGTGGTTGGTTTGGTTGTTTCGTGTTTCGGGTGGTGTTTCGCAAAATGAAAGAAAAGAAAAATAGATAAATGTCAAAATGCCACACACGACGAGAAACGAAAGAAAACAATTTAATAATCATTAAAGGTCCTAATTTTAAAGCAAATAAATACAAAAAATATCCCCCCAGAATTTTAAGATGGCTTTAATCCTATACTTATTCTTGTTGCTTTTAGATTTTCTATCACAATGGAAATGTTAAGTAAAGGTTTTATTTAATATTGACAATATACATTTTAAATTTAATAATTTTTGAAGTTTTCTGTTGTAATTAATGCTGTTTTTGTTGAGTTTATTTAACAAGGAATGTGCCTAACAGAACGACATGTTAATGGAAGGAAAAAATAAGAAAATGAATGTATAAAAACATGTATAGATACATCAAACAGTGAATAAATGTGTCGGTTGAATAAGGCTTCAAAAAAGTAAATTCATGGATGACAAAATGTTTTAAACTAGATTTGGATGAAATGATTAAAAAGTCAACAGCGATTGTGTACAGGAAAACCCCACACCTTAAACATTGACCTTTAGCCTTAACCGCACAGTAAATATACAAAAACTATCTACAAAAAACAGAAGCAGAAACAGAAATAGAGACTATAATCCAACACCGCTTACCCCATCCAGTCGTCGCTCGACTGCTTGCCGCCATGGCCCTCAGCCGTCTCTGTGGCGCTTCGATCCAGCCGGAAGATGTGCACCGTCTCCGTGTTGGAGCTGGATACTAAATACTCCGCGCACGTACTGAACGATAACGAAACGATGGACACACATCTCTTGAGGCCACGCCGCAGCTCAAACAACCGGCTGCCATCCTGGGAGCTAAACACCCGAATCACAGTGCCGCGCTCGCTGGCCGTGGCAATTTCCGTACCCGAGGGACTGAAGGCCAACGCCGCCAGCGGTGTATCGTGGGCGGGGATCATGGTCTTGGCGTGCAAGTTGATGGCATCAAAGATTTGGACCTCGCCGGCAGTCACGCTGCCCGGATAAGCCAGATAGCAGTGCTCTGATGACGAGGAGAGGGCGCACAGACCCTGCGGATTGCACGGCGTATCCCGGATGGTGTGCACCACCTTCATGTCCTGGATATTGTGGATGTACAGCGACTCCTCCAGGCAAACAATCAGGCGCTCACGGTTCAGTTTTACCGCCAGGATCGAGTTCGCATACGAATAGTTGCAGATCTCGCTCTGCTTCTTGAAGTGGCACACCTTCAGCTTGCGTGGAGCACGCTGCGAAACGATGGCCACCAGGGAACTCTCGAAGAGTCGCTCGATGAGTAGCAGCTCATCGCTCTTTGTGTGGTATATTTTGTCCAGCGTCGAGTCCACAGAGCCCAGGCTGTACAGACTGTAGCCGCCGCTTGTAGCTACGGCCAGAGAACTGTGGCGGGATAATATATATTAGAAAGATTTTAACAATAATGGGATAACCCTTAAAGGAAACCAGAACTAAGTGATTAAGTTTTTGAAGGGAAGATGAAGAGATTATCAAAGGTTAACATCTATTTTTAAATCATATTTAATTACAAAATGAGTAACAGAGAACCACAGTGTTCTTTCCTGTACAGGAGCTTATTTTTATTCGAAATTACTTTTTAATTCTTTTAATATTCGGATGGTTTATATATTGGTTCTTTACGTAGTCATTTTTCTAGGGCTCCTAGATTAACACGTCTTGAAAGCACTTTCGAATTTGATGACATCAATTACGTGGTTCTTGAAATAAAATTGTAATAAAGAGTCTCTATAGAATTTATGCTCTCCATTCACCTTGAGCACTTTAATAGTTAATATAACACTCCCATTCCCCTTTCGCATCCTTTATCTGTGTTTCCTTTTTACCACTGTCCACAATATGTCCATTTGCTTACGTTATGTTCTGGTTAAAGTTGACAAACACTTCCCCCGCATCCACGTCGGTTCGCCCGAGCAGGCTCATCATGGTGGCCGTATGTGTGTGCGTGCGTGCGTGAGTGTGGGATGGGGAGGGGCTGAATGTCCTGCAACAGATTGAAGGATACAAATATTAGAGTTTCGACTGTTTTTCTGCGATATTGCAACACCGATCCGCACGGGAACTCGGATTGCGCATTACGGAATGGCGAATGGCGCAAACAAAGCGTGGGGCGAGCGACGAGCAATAAATATGTTAATAAATACAATAACAAACTTTGAGCGAGTGTGTGTAAGTGTGGGTGTGCGAATGTGTGTACACTATTTGGGCAGGGGGCTGCTGATAAAAGCAACAACACAAACAAAACACACACACACAGAGGCGTACGCACACTGGCGAATTCTACGTGACTGGGAATCGTTTATTTTTACCTCTTTGTTGCGCTGTCGCCTCGGGTTCGACCGTTTAACTATTTGCAGGACACCGCACTAGAGTTGTTGTTGTTGGCAGCAGGGCGTTTGACTAACTGGCGCTACGTAATATTTAATAATATTTGGATTTTTTGTCGCGCAATTGTTTTTGTTTTGATTCGCCCCTTGGTTTGCTGCCACCCAGCCGTGCGTGTGGTTGCCTGCTGATGCTGTGTTTGGTGACCTGCGTCGATTGCCCGTCCACCCAACGCCTGCTAGTTGCACATTTCCCGAGTAAAACCCACAATTTCTTAGAATTGCGATTTTTGTCTTTTACTATGTGCAGTGTGGTCCTTTCTCAGTTCCTAAAATTCGTTGAAAAATCGGATTTCCATCCTCGGCAGCTGGTCACACTAAAAGTGGTCAAGCCTTTGGTGCTACCAGACAATTCAATTAAGTTATAACTTTTTCCCCGATTTTTTTCGCCTCCCGTGTTATTAACAACTACCAAGTTACGCGCGTAGTTATTCAGGCAGAGTGGAGATTCTCCACTGGAGAACCTGATTTTCCATGAGTATATTCCGAAAACCCCCAACAAAGGCTTCGTTATGCACTGCCACTTTTTCCATAAAAAACATCGCAATATTTATATATTGTACACAAATATCGATATATTTGTCACATCTCCTTGTCCCAGTCAGCTCGCCAGCCCTGGTTCACAATAAAAAATAAAATTACATTTTAATCTTTCTAATATGCAAATATATCCCAAAAATCCGGCAAAAACAGGCTGTAGACAATAACAAAATCGCAAAGAATGTGACGTGTTCTCAGCAAAAATACATTTCGTGCCTTTCCGAGTGCTGAATCCCAATCCGGACGCACAAAATCGATGCAGATGCTGTCTGCATCGCACATTCTTATGGAAAATGCATTAAATAAATCGCCTTCCGAAAGCAATAAAAGCCAGGCAGCTAAAACGAGTAAATTATTTAAAATAAACTACACCGCGCCGGAGAGCAGTTCCAAAACTCGAATTGCGAAAGATGCAGACAGACAACAAAAGCAATAACAAAGTGCTCGAATCGAACCAAAATACCACAGACACACAGACATCCGCGGAGGCCAACACCGACATGTATTGATGTTGCCAATCGCTTGAAGTAGTAGCGCTGCTGATTACACAAAGATCCTCAAAAATACTTTATGTAAGTATGTAAACAGATACGGACAGGCCCACCTTGGGCCCTAATCGCCAGGCGGCTGATAAGCAGACAGTGCTTATCTTTCATCTGCAACCTGGCGACGTCGTCGTCCACTGTCTGCTACTATACACACATTTACTGCCCCCCATTGTCTTCGCCAGCGCGCGTTTTCTACCCTATCCCGCAGGGTGCTATGATTTTTGGGGTGCTCTTTAATGGGTCACTTTTTATAGGGAATTAATTTTTTATTAATAATGTTTTGCATTAATTTTTATATGTTATTACTCTACATTTAAATAATATCCTTAAAAACGTCCACATTGGAAAGGGTATTTCTGCTTCGATCCTTAAACCTTCCCTTCTGTTTTGAATTTGTTGTTGTCGCCTTTTGCTATCAGCGTCAGCTTCATGCGTCGTGATTTGTAGTACCGTTAGCCGGGAAGGTACTCCACGCACAGTACCGTTATCGCACTCCGTGTGCGCTGTTCACTTCCAGTTTAGTTCTGTTCCGTACTTTTCCATCGCCCAACGATGAAGTTTTACGAAGGAGAAGGGTACGAGAAACGGGAAATCGGAAATCGTCGCCACAAACCTATTGCACTCTGCGCGCCGTTTTTGTTTTTGCTTATTGCCCAGCTTAATTACAATTACAATTACATTTTGCATTCATTAGGCATTCCGGTGACCAGGTTTCGTGCGCCAAGCCCGCACGGTGGGCAAATCTCCAATTAGCACCGATAAGCAATGTTAGAATTCGCAATGCCCCTGGGTTGGAGCAACTTGAACCACTGTTCAGCAGCGCGTACTATTTGACTTTTAGCAAAATGCTATCTCAATCGCGCGGTGATTTGACGATTTTATAAGTGTTTCCCACAGTATCAACCCTTTAATTGCTTGCTTTTTTTATTTTATCAATTCTTCGCGTTTTAATACTTTTGAATTTAAAGAAGCTGCTTGTTTGGCGAGTATTCTCATGTCCAACTGATCCACTCTTTGTTCGTTTCTGATTAAAAAGTCTTAAAAAACTAATAATATACCAGAATCTTAATTTTAAAGTGTTCACAGGGACCCTTAAGTTTTTAATAATTACTTGTCCATATTTTCAAGTGTTTCTATAATAACAATTCCCCTTCTTTCTCCACACAGCCAACGCTTGAATATGTCTGACGGCGTCAGCATCTTGCACATCAAGCAGGAGGTGGATACTTCCTCCGCGGGCGGCGGAGCCTCTTGCTTCAGTCCCAGTTCGAAGCCTACAACGACCACGCAGGGCAGCAGCAACGGTATGAAGTCTTCGCCATCGGTTTCACCCGAAAGGCAGCTCTGCAGCTCTACCACTTCCCTGTCCTGTGATCTGCACAATGTCTCGCTGAGCAACGATGGCGATAGTCTTAAGGGTGGCGGGGCAGGCAGCGGCACCAGTGGCGGAGGAGGTGTAAATAGTGCCAATGGCGGAAATGCCAGCAATACCAGCGCCGCAACTGGATCCGGCTCCGTGAGGGATGAGCTGCGCCGCCTTTGTCTGGTGTGTGGCGATGTGGCCAGCGGCTTCCACTATGGCGTAGCCAGCTGCGAGGCCTGCAAGGCCTTCTTTAAGCGCACCATCCAGGGCAACATTGAGTACACCTGTCCGGCGAACAACGAGTGCGAGATAAACAAGCGGAGGCGCAAGGCATGCCAGGCGTGTCGCTTCCAAAAGTGCCTGCTCATGGGCATGCTGAAGGTAACACCCAGAATTCCACCTTTGCTCTTATAACTGACTCATCAACCTCACTTTTCAGGAGGGTGTGCGCTTGGATCGAGTCCGAGGAGGAAGGCAAAAGTACAGGCGGAATCCCGTATCCAACTCTTACCAAACGATGCAGCTGCTCTACCAGTCAAACACCACCTCGCTGTGCGATGTGAAGATACTGGAAGTGCTCAATTCGTACGAGCCTGATGCACTGAGCGTCCAGACGCCGCAGCAACAGCAGGTGCACACGACGACGACGACCAGTGCGAATGATGAGGCCTCCTCCTCGTCGGGCAGCATCAAGCTAGAGTCCAGCAGTGTCTCGGCTGTCACACCACCCAATGGGACTTGCATTTTCCAGAACAACAACCATAACGATCCCAATGAGATACTGAGCGTGCTGAGCGACATCTACGACAAGGAGCTGGTCAGCGTAATTGGCTGGGCCAAGCAGATACCCGGCTTCATCGATCTGCCCCTCAACGATCAGATGAAGCTGTTGCAGGTGTCGTGGGCGGAGATATTGACTCTGCAGCTGACCTTCCGATCGCTACCGTTCAACGGCAAACTCTGTTTCGCCACGGACGTCTGGATGGACGAGCTGTTAGCCAAAGAGTGCGGCTACACGGAGTTCTACTACCACTGTGTGCAGATAGCCCAGCGCATGGAGAGGATATCGCCGCGCAGGGAGGAGTATTTTCTACTAAAGGCGTTATTGCTGGCCAATTGCGACATTTTGCTGGACGATCAGAGCTCGCTGCGCGCCTTCCGCGACACGATTCTCAATTCTCTGAACGATGTCGTCTACCTGCTGCGTCATTCTTCGGCAGTGTCGCATCAGCAACAGTTGCTGCTCTTGCTCCCATCGCTGCGGCAGGCGGACGATATCCTACGACGATTCTGGCGGGGAATTGCACGAGACGAGGTCATCACCATGAAGAAACTGTTTCTGGAGATGCTCGAGCCGCTGGCCAGATGAAAAAACAAATGTGGGAGGAGGAGCCAATCTAGCTGATAAGCGAATAGGTGCAAATATAGTCATAGTCATATGGTTAAGCGTAGGATAAGCCATGTACATAGATAGTAAAATACCGGTCAGGCCTAAGATTAGTTTGCAGAGAACAACCTCTGGTTTTTAATGGGTCTACAAACTACACAGAAATTGAAAAACCGAACCCTACTTACACCTAGAATCGGGGACGTGCGTTTGTTGGTTTGCACTGGATAAATGTGTGTGGACAGGTGTGTCGCAATTGTTCAGTTCAACTCTCACTGGTTCGACCCCTACACTAAGTTTTTAGTAGTAGTATCTTTTATATAGGAAGGATTATTAGTTACACATTATCCCACTTTGAGTCCCACTCCCTGTGTTATTTACCTCCTGGTACAAGCGCGGTCAAAGAAATAGCACTGCAGTCATATTTTAATTTGAAAACTGAAATAATTAAACGAAAGGGAAGATAGTGATCTGTATACAAAAATAAACTTCGGAACAAATAATTTGTTTGTTGTTCCTGTCCAAAGTTTTGTACTAATAATTTGAGGTATTTTGTGTGTAAAATAAATGTTCTTTTAAGTAATTTGTGACTATTAAAAAATTAAATTTAGAGGTCTTGAAGCAAAAAAGAAAAATACCTAAGCCCTGTTATGTACAGATATCAGTGCTTCAACTTTGATCGCTGCTTTGCCCCAGCTACCTAAACTTAACTTTACAAAAAGATGAACTATGCTTTTGAAGATTTCACGTGGTCCTAACAGGCTTACAATTAGTGCTATCGATGGTCATATTTACATTTTGCAGACTAGAGACGTTGCATCAAAGCTAAAACCCACTTAAGGCGTATCAAAGTACTTGTTGGAACTCTCCTGGAAGCGGTCGCTGCGCGCCAGCTCGTTGCGGAAGTAGGCGATGGTCCTCTGGAGGCCCGCCTCCAGCGGCACCTTTGGTTCCCAATGCAGATACTGGCGGGCACGCGTTATATCCGGCTTCCTACGCTGCGGATCATCCTCCATGGCCTTCGTTTGCCTTATCACACTTGGTCCACCGACCTGTTTCTTGATTATCTGCGCAAACTCGCCAATGGTCTGCTCCACGGGATTGCCCAAATTCACCGGCTGTGTATAATTGGAGCTCATCAAAGCTATTAGTCCGTCCACCAGGTCAGAGACGTACTGAAAGGAGCGGGTTTGCTTGCCATTTCCGTACACCGTGATGGTCTCGTTTCTTAGTGCTTGCAGTATAAAGTTGGACACCACACGGCCATCGTTCATATGCATCCTAGGTCCATACGTATTGAAGATGCGCGCCACTCGCACTTGGACCTTTTCCTAAAAGAACACAGAAAGCAACACGAAAGAGCTGTTAGTTTGATTGGAAATCGTGTTGTGGTGGTCAGCGGCTTGGAGATTGGAAATCTTATCTCGTGACAAGCAAAGCGTTCAAGCGGAGCCCGCCAATTAATGGCATTCCAATTGAGATCGTTTAATGCCTGAGTGCAGATATAATCAGGAAAGAACTGCTATGGTTCTGGATATCATCTTGTTTTATTTTTTGCTGGTTTGATTTGATGTATGTATGGAATGTAACCTCGATTTTTCACTTGAAAGTTTGACGATTAGCTAAAAAAAGAACCCGCTTTACAAAGAATTGAGAATCTTCAAGTAAAAACGAAAACCAACTGTGCCTACTCTGGGACTTTTCAAGATTAGGAACCAATTTCTCGGACAGAAAACAAGAAGGTGATGAAATTCCAACAATCAACAGTCACCCACTGATAATATGGCCAGGGAATCACAGACTTAATGGCTTTGTAACAGTCTTTATGACACAAAGATATAGGGACAATATATAACAACAATTCTTTCTCACCTGCTTGGCATATGCATAGCTCAGAGTTTCGGAGACGCGCTTGCCCTCGTCATAGCAGGCCCTCGGACCGATGGGATTCACATGGCCCCAATAGGTCTCCGGCTGTGGATGCACGGTGGGATCTCCATAAACCTCCGACGTGCTGGCAATGAGCACCTTGGCCATCACGCGCTTAGCCAAGCCCAGCACATTTATGGTGCCCATGGTGTTGGTCTTGATGGTCTTAACCGGATTGTACATGTAGTGGGGTGGGGAGGCTGGCGATGCCAGATGGTAGATCTCATCGATCTCGATGAACAGCGGATTGACAATGTCGTGATGAATCAGCTCGAAGTTCTCGTGTCCCAGCCAGTGCTCCACATTCCGTTTGCGTCCCGTAAAGAAGTTATCCACCACAATAACCTCGTGACCCTGAACCATCAGATCATCGACTAGGTGAGAGCCCACGAAGCCAGCTCCGCCGGTGATGAGGATTCGCTTTCTGTTCTTGTAGTTGAGGTACTTAACCTTCTGATATTTCCGGGGCGTGCTGGTCTGTAGACTTCGGATCTGCTCCTCCAATTGCGCCAATTGTTCCTTGGTGCGCTGCAGCTCCTCCTTTTGCTCACGGATAAGGGAACTCTGCTCCTCATAGGCCAACTGCAGGCTTCGTTGCAGCGAACTCTCCGTGGGCGGCCAGCGGGCCTGCACTTCCTCGGCGGCCGAAAAGGAAGGCATCGCGCCATTCGAAACGCTGACTGCCCTATACAGGTAGACTAGAAGGACCAAAGCCAGAACTGCGGCGGCCACGATCTTCAGGCGCTTCTTGGTGGCAGTCATCGCGGACGTCGGGTGTGGGAGTCGGAGGTTGAGTGATGCGGGGTCCCAGTGCTTATCAGCGACTGAAATCGCCACATCGCATGCTCGGTCGGGCTCTATATAAACTAATGCGAAACTAATCCAAACAAAACACCGAACAATGTTATCAAAATCAGTGTGGCCAGATGGCGTGTGGGAAACACCGACACGATTAAATAAACAATAATAATAAATAAAAAATAATAATAATTTTGTATATACTTTAAGTCAAACAGTCTTCAATGTAGAAATATTTGGAAACCGGTTTCTTATCCTATTTCAAACACTTTGAAAGCTGAGGTTGGTATTTGACCGATTGTTTCCGATATCCTATTCCGGCTTGCTTGTCTCCCGCCCGCCTTTGGCCACACTACTTTTGAGTCAGCTGCTGCCCTTGTAGTTTTGCAACTTCATTGAGATTTAATTTGCCAAATTATCAAAAAACAGCTTATCCCGGTGCCGGAACATGCCGAACGACAATGCGGAGGACCAGCCTGGCCAGGAGTTGAAGCAGAAGGCCAAGGAGATGGCCGCCGCCACAGAGGAGATGCTGGAAAAGGCTGTTGCCGGCTTAAAAGTCTCGGAACCGGGTTCGGCATTGGATTTGGCCGAAAACGAGGACTCGGAGCAGGCGGATGAGCAGGCCAAGGAGGAGGCTGCAGTGTCCGCAGATGCAAGTAAGTACGGTCAGCCGTAGGCTGGATAACTCCCTCTTTTTTTTGGGCGGTCCAAAAATGAGGTTATGTACGGGTTGGAAGCTACAGTAAAACTTAACACTAGGGAAATTGGATTATTTATATTTTTCGAAGTTATTGAGTGATATTTTTAAAGGGTTTCAATTAAATAAATTGGGATATATTTTAGAAATGTAGAAATTTTTATTTAAGGTTTTCTAAGGCAAGTAAACCCATTTTGTATTGATTTTCTTTACTCAAAAAATAGTTTGGGCCATTTGAATAAGCTTTTAATTGAATATATGGTCAGAAAAATTTTAACTTCAAACATTTTAAATAAATACGTTTTAAAATTTTAAACACATTTTATTGTGATTTTCCCACTTATGTTGACCTTACAATCAACCTTGGCTGAGTTCATGATATCATGTTTAAGCACCCCATTTTGGCAGCATACTTACTGTAGGCTGGTATTGCTTATATTGTTAATTAATGTCATGAAAATGGGGATATCCATATCCATACCAGGCGGTTGCTTATTTTATAGAGATTAGTTCGAGTTAGAGCATTGATTTAGAAGGAGGAGTAGCCATTATGGTTTGAATTAAAATCAATACTTTTCCTTCTGTTCGTTTCCAGGCAAGCAGGCCTTGCTACAGGCCGTCTCTGAGGCGATGGCCAGCACTCGCCAGATGGCTAAGAAGTTTGCCTTTTGGTCCACACAGCCGGTGCCCAAGCTGGACGAGCAGGTGACCACCAACGAGTGTATCGAGCCGAACAAGGAGGTTAGTGAAATCCGGGCGGAGCCATACACTCTGCCCGGCGGCTTCAAGTGGGTGACCCTGGACCTGAACGATGCCAACGACCTCAAGGAGCTGTATACGCTGCTGAACGAGAATTATGTGGAGGATGACGATGCCATGTTCCGTTTCGACTATCAGCCGGAGTTCCTCAAGTGGTCGCTGCAGCCGCCGGGCTGGAAACGAGACTGGCACGTGGGCGTGCGCGTGGAGAAGTCCAGCAAGCTGGTCGGCTTCATCTCGGCCATACCCAGCAAGCTAAAGGCCTACGACAAGGTGCTCAAGGTGGTGGACATCAACTTCCTGTGCGTGCACAAAAAACTGCGCAGCAAGCGTGTAGCACCGGTACTCATCCGCGAGATCACACGCCGAGTCAATCTGACGGGGATATTCCAGGCCGCTTACACGGCTGGTGTGGTGCTGCCAACGCCCGTGGCCACCTGTCGTTACTGGCACCGATCGCTGAACCCTAAAAAGCTGGTGGATGTGCGCTTCTCTCATCTGGCCCGCAACATGACCATGCAGCGCACGATGAAGCTGTACAAACTGCCCGATCAGCCCAAGACCAAGGGCTATCGTCGGATCACGGCCAAGGATATGGACAAAGCGCACAAGCTTCTGGAGGAGTATCTGAAGCGGTTTCAGCTCTGCCCGGTGTTCAGCAAGGAGGAGTTCCGTCACTGGTTCACGCCCAAGGAGGGCATCATCGACTGCTTCGTAGTGGCGGACGAGAAGGGCAACATCACAGACCTAACCAGCTACTATTGTCTGCCATCTTCGGTGATGCACCATCCGGTGCATAAGACGGTACGCGCCGCTTACTCCTTCTACAACGTGTCTACGAAAACCCCGTGGCTGGACCTAATGAACGACGCCCTGATCTCGGCCCGAAATGTCCAGATGGATGTGTACAATGCCCTCGACCTTATGGAGAACAAGAAGTACTTTGCGCCACTCAAGTTTGGCGCTGGTGACGGCAACCTGCAGTACTATCTGTACAACTGGCGCTGCCCATCGATGCAGCCGGAGGAGATTGCCCTGATACTCATGTAGGCGCTTGCCACCTCTCCCATCAGAACCACTCTTTACATTCTCGCCCTTCTTTTCGTCCTGCCCTTCCTGATCACTCCGCCTGCTCCTCCTACTTCATCGCTTTGTTCTCTGACTTTTAGCCTTGTATTCTTTATATTATTGAGTTGATTTTCTAGTGAGGGAAGCCCCTTTCGAGTCACATTTACCTATGTAGCATCATTGTGAGAACTGCATTTTGCAACGGCCAAGCTTGGATATTTTTTACTACAAATAAAAAACGAACACAAAGTTTATTCAGTTTAATGGGATTTGTTTTTGAGTATTTAAGTATAAATGTTTTTTTTTTATTTACAATGTAGGAAAAGATCAGGAACACCTCAAAAATATCTGTGAAGGGATTATTTATGTTAAATTGTATATAATAACATATAAATAATAAATACATATCTTCCACCTGTAACCGATATTTACTGTAGTTTAGTTTGTCGTCTGGCAACTCTTTAAACCCGTATTGGTCTGGCAACGCTGGCCAAAAAGCGCGCGCTCAGCGAAAACAGCTGCATTCGTATCAGTTTCTCGCGAATTTCGTTTTGCAGATGTTTTTCGCTTTTTAATGTTAATAACTATTGCTGGAAGCCATTGCCCCAGCCATGGAGGATGTGTTTAAGCAGAAATACCAGAAGTACAAGCTACGCGTCAAGTTGTGGGAGAAGGATTTCAAGAAGAAGAATGGACGAGTGCCCTCAAAGGTGAGAGTTTACAGAAAACCATTAAGAAAGCATAACAAAGCCTTATATATTCGCAGTATGATATACGGGAGGCCAGCCAGGAGATTCGGGACTCGTACAAGATGTACTACAAGCTGAAGACCTCCTTTCTGGAGGAGACCCTCAACGATGTGCTCTGTGACGAGGATGGCTACGACGTCTTGGAGATGTCGCAGGCTAGCGATCTGGGCGTGAGCCTGCTGGACCAGGACCAGGACCTCAGTGTGAATGGGGGCCCCCAACTGCCACTGGACATAGCTGCGCTGGTGCAGCCACAAGCGGGTGGCGGCGGCGGCGCTTTCTCCAATCTCCAGGAGCTACCCAATCCGCACGCACTCACCAATCTGGCCAATCGGGACGAGAATCATGTTATACAACAGTTCGAGGCGATGGAGGAGCTACCCATCAACCATAATGCCTGGGGAGCCAATGTGAGCTTGAAACCAGCGAAGCCTCTGGAGGCTTCCGTCTCCGCTCCCCTGCTGCAGCAGGGAAAGCAGCTAAAGTCAGCCGCCGGCGCCAGCCTCAAGCCAAGTTTGAGTGCCAAGCTATTTCAGTCCACGCGCGGATTTGCAAAGCGCAATCCCCGCAAGCCTCTCTCGCAAAGCACCCTCAATACCTCCAGCACCTCCACCTCATCTCTTAATCAGCTGAAAGACAATGATTTGGCTCAGCAGCTGCCAGATTTCGAGACCATTTTGCTAAGGAAAGCACAGGAGTACAAGGAGAAGGAGCTAGTGACGGTCTCAAATCCTTTATCCAAGGAGGCCATCAAAACGCAAGTGGACGATGGTTGGCTGCAGCGCAACACCAATGAAAACGCTCTGGAGGCGGTGGCCACAACATCGGCGGAACCCAACAACAACGGTGGTCCTCCGAAGAAGACCAACTTTGGTCTGACCAATCTGGACTTGAGCAAACTAAAGCCAGCTGTTAAGGAGGAGGAGAAAAAGGTGGAGCCGGTGAACAACGCCATGCCAATGATGGAACCTGTTCCCACTCCCATCATTAGCCAGAATCCTCCTCGTGTAGAGCAGACAACAGATTCTGACTCCGATTCCGTGGTGGCTGAAAGCGAAGAGGAGCCAGAACCGCAGGAGTACCGGCAGCTAGCCAAGCGGCGCAGGATACTGCCCACAGTGGGAGGAGACACAGAAGTAGCAGCCCCGATGGCAGCTGAGCCCGATCCTGCGGCAGAGCCTTCCGAAGAGCCTTTAGGTGCAGATTTCTCCGCCGATGAGGAGGCAGATGATGCCACCTACAAGCCGGCAAAGGTGAAAAAGGAGAAGGCAAAGCGCAAACAGGCAGCGGGAAAGAGGCAGACCGCCAAAGCCAAGGCGGAAGCCAAACCCAAGGCTGAGAAGAAACCCAAAGAAAAAGCAGAAAAGAAACCCAAAGTCAAAGCGGAGAAGAAGCCAAGGAACTCCAAGAAGACTCCTGCTGCGGCCAAATCTGGTCCAGAGCCCCCAGAGGAAGAAGGACAGCAGGCCCAGCCTTTAAATCCCGAAGATCTCAAGTACGTGCTGGCTCTGGAGGCGGGTGACATTACCTCCGTGCCGCGCATTAATCCCCAGGAACTCGAAAAGGCAGATGCCACCGCTCAGCGTTACATAAGCACCTTTGCCGTGGCTCCCTTGGCTGATTCAAATGCAGGAAGAGGGGGATCTGCAATTCAAGTGGACGAGAAGCGAGCGGCTGCCCGAAAAAAGATGGAGGAACGAATTGCTGCCGGGAAATTGAACGAGAATTTCGTCACGATAAACATACAGAAGAAGAAATTTGCGCGTGGCAAGAAGACTGTGAACTTCAGCAAGTACAAGAAGCAGCAGTGGCGGCACAAGAAGCGAGTGGCTGCCCTGAGTGGCCCCGACATGGACATGGGCGGTTGCGATGGCGGCGTCCTCACCTGCTTTCAATGCGGCGGCGTGGGTCACTTTGCCCAGCAGTGCAAGGTGAAGGGCGACAGCCTACTTCCGCTATCCGCTCAGGTGGAGGAGGATCCCTCGCCCTTTCCTACGCTCGCCGAGGCCCAGGAGATGGCCAGCCAGGGGGCTATTGTTGCCCATAGTCGCAACATTTCTAGGCTGCCGGAGGCGGCCAATGCAGCCATCTTGAAGCCAGAGACGGAATCGGATGATTTGCAGGACGAAAGCAGCGGCGATGAGGAGGAGAAGGAGGAAGAGAGTCAGCAGCAGCATCCGGATCCCGATTGGTCCAGCGATGGTTCTGAAATTGATTTCGATGCCCTAGATGCGGCCGTGGAAGCCTCGCTAAGTCAAAAGGACGCCCAGGAAAAGCCAGCGTCCCCCATCAAATCCTACGTGGGCCATAAGATTCCCGAGGAGTTTCTCAAGCAGGCTGGCCTGGACACCACTACCGCCACTTCGAAACGCAGTCAGCATGGCGGCGTTAAGCCACTCTACGATCTCCTGCCAGACGGAACGGTCCAGGACACCACGCCCGAAGTGCTGGAGACCCTGCACATGTTCGGCCACAGCAACTTCAGGAAGGGACAGGATCGGGCCATCATGCGGACCCTCTCCGGTCTCTCCTCGCTCGTAACCCTCAGCACGGGCAGCGGCAAGTCTCTGTGTTACCAGCTGCCCGCCTACCTCTACAGCCGCAAGCTTGGAGCCATCACGCTGGTCATTTCGCCGCTGGTGTCTTTGATGGAGGACCAGGTCACCGGTGTACCACACTTTCTGCGCGCCCACTGCCTTCACACGAACCAGACGCCGCAGCAGCGCATGAAGATCCAACAGATGATATCTAACGGGGAGATTGACATCCTTTTGGTCTCGCCGGAGGCCGTGGTTTCCGGGGAGCGCGCCACTGGTTTCGGGGCCATTCTGCGGCAACTGCCGCCCATTGCCTTCGCCTGCATTGATGAGGCGCATTGTGTGTCCCAGTGGAGCCACAATTTCCGGCCCAGCTATCTGATGATCTGCAAGGTGTTGCGCAAAAATCTGGGCGTGCACACGGTGCTGGGACTCACGGCCACCGCTACGCTGCCCACACGGGTGAGCATCATCAGCCATTTGGGCATTGCAGATGGAGAGCGGGGTGTGATCAGTGACACACCACTGCCAGATAACCTAGTGCTGTCCGTTTCCAAGGATGAGAATCGGGATGCGGCCCTGCTGCTTCTGTTAAATAGCGAACGGTAAGAGGAGTCTTGACATTGATTTCTAGCCCCTAATCTTGACCGGTTTCGATCCGTTTCAGCTTCGAGCCCTGCCAATCTATTATTATCTACTGCACCCGGCGTGACGAGTGCGAACGGATCGCTGGCTTTATAAGGACCTGCGTGCAGGACCGCAGGCAGCCCGCCCAGGAGAAGGGCAAGAAGCGCAAGCGTGTCAACTGGCAGGCGGAACCGTACCATGCGGGCATGCCCGCCTCCAGGCGCCGTACCGTACAAAAAGCCTTCATGGGCAATGAGCTGCGCATCGTGGTGGCCACTATCGCCTTTGGCATGGGCATTAATAAGCCCGATATACGAGCCGTCATTCACTACAATATGCCGCGAAATTTCGAGAGCTACGTCCAGGAGATAGGACGCGCGGGACGCGACGGCTTGACCTCACACTGCCACCTCTTTTTGGATTCCAAGGGCGGTGATCAGAGTGAGCTGCGTCGGCATGTTTACTCCAATTCCATTGACCGCCATGTGATCCGCAAGCTGCTGCAAAAGGTCTTTGTGCCTTGTAGTTGCGACAAGGAGCTGGCCAAGGGAACAGTTTCTGTGCCAGAGGGCGACGGTCCGAGACATCATGTGTGCCCTGGTCATGAAATTGGCTTCTCTGTGGAGAAGACCGTCGAAATGCTGGACATTCCGGCGGAGAATATATCCACGCTGCTGTGCTACATGGAGCTGGATCCGCGCTGGTGCATTAACGTGCTCAGCTCAGCGTATGTGATGGCCAAGGTGATATCCTACGGCGGACCCAAATATCTCAAGTGAGTGTTTAGATAATAATGAAGGTAAAGCTGAACTGAAAAAATATAAATGTCTAATCCTCAGGCACGCAGCCAAGGAATGTCCCCCTCTGGCCATGGCCATTGCCTTGCAGATCCGTGACAAGACCTTCAAGGAGGACGCTAACATTATAGAGTTTTCGGTGACCGATATAGCAGCGGGTATCGGTTGGAACAGCGGTGTGGTTAAGTACCAGCTAAAGGACCTTGAATGGGTGAAAGGTAAGTTTCCGCTCGACTTTTCCTTAATCAGAATTTAACTTACACAACTTTTTTTTAAATTATATTCAAGTTAATGGCTTTCCTAAGCGATCACCCATCACGGTCAGCTTCTACGATCTGGGCTTTCGCATCAAGGTGCCGGGTGATTTCACGGAAATGGAGATTGACAGCGCTCTTGACACGCTATACACGCGTTCCGTGAAACAGGAGCGCACACAGCTCATCCAACTGCAGTATGTGGCCCATGGCTTGGCGGCGGTGGCCTATAGCTCCTGCAGCCAGTGCTGCAACGCTGACTTTCCGCAGGATCGCGGCGAGCAGCTGAAGGCTATAGTGCGCAACTATTTCCTCAATGATTATCCTCAGGATCTAGAGCTGGAAGTAGAGGTGATTAATAATATAATTATTATTATTTCATTTGTAGTAAATATTATTTATTTATTAGACAAGCAATGTGCCGGACGCGAGCATCACGGATGATGTACACTCGCTGATCAACATGTATCCGGACAATACGTTCAGTGGCCGGAACATTGCCCGCATCTTTCACGGAATTAGCAGTCCCAACTATCCTGCCGTCATCTGGGGTCGCTGTAAATATTGGCGCGCCCATGTCAAGGTCGATTTCAATCGAATCCTGCAACTGGCTAACATGGCAATCATCAAGAGGCGCACCTGATAGATCCCTGGAGATGTTTAAAAAGGGATATTACAAGGGGGTTCGCAAAAATGATATTATGTTTTTCTAAACTCTTTAATTATGTGATGCCATTTATATTTATTGTTCGATTTTAAGCCAGATAAAAATATATATAAAATCTTTGGAATATAAATCCGGTGCAATAATTATTTATTTTTGGATTACAGTTGATTAGGTTCTTAAGACAGAGAGTTGAGGTCGACACAGTCCCTTTGCCAGTTAATTATTTTTCTTTTTATTTAAAACCAAATATACCCTAATATGCGAATCACTCTTACAGTTGTTGAGACTCCCATTTTTTCCAGGCTTAACAAAAAAAAACAAAAAAGGAAAGCGGTTGTTTTTTTTCTCTGCCGTTAGTATTTGCTATAAATTAATTTTATACTATACACATGTATGTACATCCTTCATTTATAGTACATAACTTGGAGCTATAAAACTTATTTGTCTCCATTAAAATTGAGTGAAAGCTTCTAGCTATAAAACAAAACCAAGTTTCGAATAATATTATATAAGCTGGCGCCTTTTGTACCAATACGGAGAAGAGCAGAAACAAAATAAATATATTACAATAGATGACGGTAGTGAAATGTATGCGATAACGTCGCCTTTTTTATAGTAAAATTCCATAAAAAAGGATACAAGTTAACTTTATGGAAAATTAGCTCAAAAGTATGCCATTAAAAATGTCAAAGGAGTGAAAATACATTTTTTTGAACATTAAAAGTAGATTTTAATTATTTGAGAACATTTTATTTATTTTAAACAGAACATTTTTTTGTATGGTACTTTTTAAAATAAAAAGAGTTTTCTCTTTTAATTTTAATTATTTTTCTGAAGTGCAATAAACATTTTAAAAACAAGGCAGCCTTTATTTTGGTACCATTTAGCCGATATACTGAGCCTTTATAGTTTTTAGGATTTTTTCTTTAAGCTTCATTAAAATAGAGTTAAAAATACAATTTAAATAATCTAAGGTATACTCCAAGCACTTTGAATATACACGATAATAAATAAACGGAAGTTGGCTCAGACAGGGCCCCCGAGAAACCATTTGACATTGGCCACGGGCTGGCTTACCTTCTGCCCCCGCCCCCTCCAAAAAACCAAAGCTGCAGCTCCAGACTCAGACCAGACCCTGACCCGGGGCCAGAGCCCAAGTCCCGGCCCCCAGACTCCTGCCTAGTGTTGAGTGTGATTAATGAAATGGCCGCAAGCTGGGCACAACTCCGGCTCACACCTGTGCCGTGGCTGAGGGGGCGTGGCTTGTTTTTGGGGTTAAATAGAGTTCATTGGGAGCGTGTAGTCGGTTTTGGTTTGGCCAACGCTACGCTTGATTAATTTCTCTGCATGGAATATAATTAATTTTGTATTTACACTCAAGTGCCAGGCCGAATATATAATGTCCCCTCGGCGGTTTTCAAGCCAAGTTTGATTTATTTTTTGTTGATTAGGAACAAAATTATTTAAAATGAGATTATAAAACACTATTTGAAACCTTTAAAAAATGAGTTGATTAATTCAAAATTTCTTAAACTTCTTTTAAAAGGGTTCCATGAAAAGGGAGTTCCTTAAAAACAGTTCCTTTAAAGTAGGCATTTAAATATTTAAGGACCCAAGGAGTAAACTATGTACTATACTTTTTAGACGCATTTCAAGAGCTCTACAACTTTTTTCCTGGCACCCTTAGAAGTAATCGTTTGAAACAAATATTGTTTTTCTTAATCGAATTAAATAAATATAAATATAAGCAATATAAATTATATTATTCTTATTTTGTAGAGTATAAAATAGCTAACATTTTGTGCTCATATATTTATGTACTTAGCAGCTCTGGCCGCCCGCTCCTGACCGCCATAGAAGTCATTAGCCAAATTGTTGGAAATTTTTCGGCGACAGGTGCTGTCACAGGGAGAAGGGACAGGATCTGGGCGGGCTTAGACTGCTGAGGCAGGACTTCGGACTGCTGTCCTTCCGCGTCCTGTTGGAAAACACTTTGCAGCACTTGATGAGCCGGCGCAGTGGGTCATTTAAATTCATTACACAAAAACAAACTCGAGGCTGGCCGAGGGCCGTTAATTGACCACAAAAGTGGAGCGAATGGATGGCTACAGCCTCTCTCTCTCTCGTATCCGTGTCTCCGGATCTCCGCCTGGATCCGCTTGGGAGGGCGGTGCGATAAACTTTCATGAATTTTCATTTTCGTCGCTTTTGTGGTCGCCACTGCCGCTGCTCGCGGTAAACTTGATGCGCCCGTGGGTTAATGTAATGGACCGGGACTGGGAACAGTTGCGGTGTGACATTGAAATCCTTTCAAGAGGATGCGACAATGGAGGCGGCACGACAATAGTTGCCACCCCGCGGTGTTGGGTATGCCAAGTGCTGGCGCTAAGTGAATAATGTCCGTCCAAGGAAACTATGCCAAACTCGATGGGAATCGTGAGCTGCTGCGCTCGAAAGTCCTGCTCAACAATTTGGCCGTTTAATTAACACAAACAACTGCCAATGGTTCTATCAATTTTCATCTGTCTAGGAAGATTTACTCAATTTAGATTGGCGAAAAAGCGAAACTCCAAGCTGCAGGCTACTTGAATTAATTTAATAATAGTGTCAACTTAAGCACTAGACTTAATTGATTTCTGTTTAAGAATAGCTTTCTTATAATTAAAGCGATTTAAAAATAATAGAAGCTCTAAAAATTTACCTGATTTTCACGCTGATTTTCACTAGATTATAGAAGCTAAAAAGGTTTAAATATGTGCAGCTGTGGAGTTCAGTAACTTCCGTATCAAAAACCAAAACCCATAATAAACTCAATCATATCGGCTTACACACCCATACACTTAGTAATTAAGCAGAGGGAGAGCTGATGACGGATGGACCGCTGATTGGAAGGTGGTCCTCCTCGCGGCTGTTGATGAGCCGTTGATAGGCCGGATTGGTCAGATTGGCAGCCTTGGGTCCTTGTATGCGTCCTGGAACTCGTAAATCAAATGCTATGCCAGAGCGCAGCCATGACTGCAGCAGCGACTCGTCCCCTCCTGGTGACAGCAAATGTTTGCGAATTTTATGCGAATTACGCCTAATTAGCATTTCTGCCAGAGACCGGAGAGATCCCAGAGAGTCACCATGCGAGCCCAGAGTTCGCCGTGTCCCGGCTGATTATGGGCGCGATTTCATATGCAGACCATAAGTGCCATTGCACTGTCAACTAAAGTGGGGCTTTATATTCGAGAAATTAATGGTTTAAGTAACATTCAGTCCTTGAGATTATATCATACAAATATATTATTTGAATAACTTATGGACATGTAAGTTGCTAAAAGTAAGAAAATGTTTATTATATTTTATTTGATTGTTTGTTTTCTGTTAAGCCGGTTGAGATAAAAGAAAGGTTTAAAAATAAGAGGCTTTGTAGAAATAAAAATAAAAAAATAAATACAATTAACCATAGTTTTAAATAAATAAAAGAATTATAATTTAAATGATTTGAATGCATACTGCATATATTTATACTGATTTCTGGGGCTTAAAGATCTTTCTTTTGTAAATTAAATAAACAATTATAGAAAATAATAATAAAATATATCTAAATATTTTATAATTTTCTTACTTATTGTAACACAATTTTTCGTCCAGTGCCGAAACAAGAGGGGGCATCTCATGGATATGACCCATGGCGTTGCTGTTGGCAGATGGTTGTCCTGCCCCCTCCCCATCCGCGTGCTGTTTGCAAATGTTGGGCCTAGAAAAATGCATAGTGACTCCGGGGCCATATCTCATTAGAATGCGGAGATACTGCAACTGGAGGCGGAGGTGGAGGTGGAGGGTCAGCAGGGATCGGCTATGTTACGCTGGCGAGGGTGCCACCTAGGGACTCTGTTCATTCTGTTGGCTGTCATCGAAGTCGACGCAGAACGCAATGGAACGCATCCCAGTGCATCCCAGTCGCCGGCAAGCCAATAAAATTATGCGCCATCGGAATGTGTGTGCGACCGAGTGGAGTAAATTGTATTTACTACCGCACATCACCCGGCGAGCATATGGAAGCAGTTGAGGAGCTGCAGCAGGAGGAGAGCTCGCTCGACCCGCGGGTCAATTGCCCGGAGCGAAGGGGGGACCAGGGAACCGGGAGCAACTGGGGACTCGGGGAATAGAGCTCCTCATGCCTACACAATCGATTCTCGAGCAAGCGGAGGAGGAGGCGACTTCCAAGTGGCCGAATGTTGTGGTTGTTGTGTGCGGTGTCTGGTTAGGGATTTCCCTGCACTGGGTGGAGTATGCCAGCAAGGAGCTGGGTCAATTATTAAAGCAAGTTATCTGGATAATATGAAGCATATTTAATAAATAATTTCAAATTTATTATAATAAGAACAAAGGCCAACAAACTACTGTTTACTTAAAAATTAAAAAAAAAACCTGTATTCTATAAATTTATATTTGTGTTCTTTTTTTGTCTTTTTTCTAATGCGTTTTTACATTTTTTGGTGATTTTTTCTGTTTTCAAATTTTATAATAAATAGTAAAATATTATATAGAAAAGTAAACGGGTTCTAGATTTAGGCTTCTTTTGGGAAAACTTTCAATAATTTCGCCAAAGAATCAATATAATAGTTTGGAATATTTATACCTTAGAGAATTTTAAATGATGATGTTATATTTTATTTTGTATAAATATTTATCTAAATATAAAATAAAGAAATGTTGTAAACAGTATTTTTTAAACCGATTTTAACCGATCAATATGTTAATTATCATGCCTTCTCCAATCAAGAGCATTTTAAAGTCGAAGAATGAGTTTTTCCTGCCCCTATTTATTTTTAGATTTCTTTGCAATTTCACCAGCGGAGAGTCAGAGTCTTTCCCGCGACCCCCTGGGAAACAGAGTACGTGATCTGGTTCTGTTTCGCTGCCGCATCTGGAAATCGGACGGGGACTAAGTACAGCACTAAAAAAAGTATTAAATAAAAACAAAATACAAGATAGAATCGATTTTAATATGATCTTTTAAGAAGTACATTAACAACATTATTTTAAGCTGTATTAACAAAATACAATCGAGGAAACAATATAAATTGTCTACGAAAAAATAAGTGCTTTTGATTTTAGAACGGAATATTCTTCTTTTAATATTTACATAGATTTGTTAATTTTTAATATTCTCTTTTATAATATTTTCCCATGTTAATAAGTACCAATACATTAAAAAAAGTTTCTAAATATTTAATCATAAATTATTCTTTATATTCTTTCTATTACCGAATGATTTTTAAATATATATATATATTAAAAAATATGTTAACTTTATAGGAATTATATAAATTTTTGACACAAAAAAAAAAAATATTAAAACCAATAATAATAAGGATTTTGTACTTGTAGAAAATAATAAAAATAATCATATTTAATAAACTATTTAATTATATATTTTAAGTTTCTCAACTTAACTAAAACTTAAATAGAATAAAACCAAAGATTGACAATTGTTTGTTTGTTGTGATATAGTTTTATTAAATATTTAGTTATTTACTTTTATAAAGCTTGTTTAATAGTAGTTTTGGTCACAAATATGCTGTCTTTATTTTTTTTTAAGTGTGGCAATTGAGCCGGGCTTAGGGTGCCACCGCCAGAGTCGCTTTTTCGCCGCTTGCTAATTGCGGGTGGAGCCGTAGAAGCCGCGGAGGCCGCTTGCCCTCCCTCGTCCCCAACTCCGACAACTGGGAAAGCGGACATATCAAAGGCCCCCGATGCCGGTTGCCCGGTGCCGGAGTGCATCTGCAATTTGGGATTCTGCGGGACAGAGGACTCAGCGGATTGTGGGGTTGCCTTTATCTGCTTTAGTCGCCAGCCGAGCGTGGCTCTTATTAATGATTAATTAAAAAAAAGTGCTTTCAGCGATGAAATGGGGCTCCAGTGGCGGAGAGGGAGAGTGTGGGGGAGCAGAGATTATTATGCTTATGACATATGTGGCATTTAATTGGGCAAACAAAACGGGCGGCCGTGCCGGTATATTTACAGGGAGCAGGGAGCAAGGGGCCGGGTAGAGGTAGGTGGAAAATCGAGGCACTTCCAATGCCACACATTTCAGGTTCGCTTCTCCCTTCCAGTCGCTGGCTGGCAAAACTAGTTGCGCTTTCCTCCACGAAACGACCTGGGAAATGGAACAGAGTTTCTCTTAGGCGCTCTCTTCGCTCGTGCGGCAGGTCGTGGACGCATCGAATCCGGAGCTACCGACGAGGACGACCACGATGATGACGACGACAGCCGAAGGATGATAAGGATGAGGCAGCAGCGGCTGCCGCCGAGCCCAGCCGAGCGTCGTTGCCAATGCCAAGTTTTTGGCCAACTTGCAGAATCAGTCGTCAGTTTGTCCTAAGCGGATTTGGTCGATATATGTGTATGGTTATATATATTGGTTGCGATTCAGGCACAGCAGGAGGATCCTTCTTCGACATCGAAATTCAACACAAGAAAAGGAAAAGAGGAGCAGGCAAAGTCAAAATCGGGAACATTGGCGCGTGAATTTAACGCTTGGCCTAGGTCACGTATCGCACGTGTTTCTGACAGAAGGCAGGACCCAGCTCCCCCGCAGGACCTGTTCTCCCCGCTCGACTTTCGAGTGTGTGGTGTGTGCTTTTGATTAAGTGTTCGCCCTGCATGTGTGCGGTTGACATTCGATTTACTTTCGCCGAGTTACCGGACAAAAAAAAAAAAAAAATACGAGGAAGTTGAAAATAATAAAGGAAGAACACTTTCCGCAGACTTTTTTTGGCAGCCACCGAAAGGCATCATCCTCAGGCTCAGCCTTAGCCTCATCTTCTTCGTCCTTTTGCATATGTGTGTGCGGTCGATATTTGCATAAATTAAAGGGAAAAAAAGGGGAAAAAGGAAGCATAGAACACACTCCCGAAGCTCCTCCTCGCCGTTCGCTTAATGAGTTTTTAATACTCTGCCGCGCTTCCTGATTGTGTTTGTGTATGTGTGTGCCATAGATAGAAAAAGGACATAGGACATAGAACTACATAAACAAAAAGAAGAAAACCTAGTGGATTTTCGGTTAATTTATTGAGTCAGCAGCGAGTTTAGAACGTGTCCAAAGCAGTCTCTGCAAAAAAGGAAAATTAAAGAAAACTCAGCTAAATTAGACGCCAAAGAAAACTAATTTGCACTCCGAAAGCGAGCTGGAAACGTGGAAAGTTTCCTTTTTAGGGGTAAGTGACACTGATCGAAGTTCGAAGTTCATCCTCCAAGTGGCAACTTGAAAAGTTGCAACTTTCACATGGGGATTTTATAAATCACGAAGCCAATAAAATGGGGCATTTGGGTTTATTGTTCAAGGAGTTCATTTCATTTATTTAAAGGGTTTGATTAAGGTAAGTTAAAGTGGGTATCATTAGATTGAAGTGGATTTTAACATAGTTTGGTTTTAAATTGACTTCATTTTTGGGTAATTTAAGTGCACATTAAAGCAGAAAGTTTTAAACTTTAAAAGCATTTTATTAATGTAACTTAAAATGTATAAAATGATATTAAGTCAAGGCACCTTAATAAACTCAGTTAATACTTTCATGCAAATTAAAAATGCATTTAATAAAAATAAGTACAGCATTAAGAAATAAACTACTTAAGTAGACCCTATTTCTAAGTTAGAAAATCTAATAAAGAACCCAAATTTCATTGTTTTCCATTTAAGAATCAGTAACCCAAAATTGCAACAATGTTCCTTTTCATTTGTCATGCTCCTTGGTTAAGGAACAAAATCGATTCCATGTCCCTTTCCGTCAAAACAAACAAATTGCGTTCAATACAAATTTCCCTCTCGCCGAAAATGCGAATTCAAGAGTGTATATTGTGCTGTGGCATTTGCAACCCAAGGCAATTTGCGCATTGCATTGTCAAATATTTGTGGAATTTCCAAAGCGGAAGCTGGCAACATTGCAAATTGGGCAAACAAATGTCCTTTTTACCAAGCAGCAAACCCCACAAAAATCGACTACAAAATGTTGAACATGTCGAAAATTTGGGACAAGCTTGGACTTATCCTTAATGAGTGGTGACAGGCGGCCCCTTGAATTGTTAATAAGAGTTATTAGTTCGAACATTGCTGCACAGATTCTGTCTCCAGGATATACATATATATTCGAGATATATGTATATATATCTTTCTTTGGTAATATGCAAATCAGGCAATTTCGCAGCTGCAACTTATCATCAAACACACCCAACATGCACCCGCTGCACTCGGAAACATTAATTTAAATTTAAATTTAAATTTGATCTCTCTTGCATATCGAATGGCCATAATTGAGGGTGGGAGGTGGGAAATGATTCGAATGATTATTATTTTTTGTTGCTTTGCGGAAATTAATTCCGTTTGAAGCACCAAGGGGGAATGGGAATTATATTTGGCTTTGTTTGCTTTGGCTTTGGCCTATCAAATAACCTAAAATCCGATGTAACTAGAAACAATTCCAATTAATTCCGCATTCTGTTTGCAAACAAATATTTATCTAAGCAAAACGCAATATACATTTCAGCATTAAGTAGTATCTACGGCATTCACATTTGCATTTGCCGTTGAAAAATTGCAAAAATGCTATGACAAATATTAATTAAAATTTTCTGACCATCGTCGGCTGGCTCTCTTTCTGGCCAATGTAATTAATTTGTAATGTGAACATCAAACACATGAATATACACTTTATACCCATATGTATATTCATTCCTTTTATTGCATTGCAGTAGTTTTCGTTTGAAAAATCCCATTCGCAGTCTTTTCGTTGAAATGCGATTAAGTAAATGTGTCAAATACATTTGGCTTTCCTCTATATAAGCCCATTTAAGTTAATTTTAATGTTGTTTGCTTAATGCAATTTTTATGCACTGGCATACCTCGCTGGTGCACTCAGAAAAAGAAGGTTAAAATATCCTTGAAATTGGAGGATATCTAATTAAAGTTGAGAGCATACATATTTTTATAATTTTATATACTACACATTAGGTTAATATCAGAAACTTATAAATTAAACATTTATATTAAAAAGTATTTTTATGATAGAAATTTACACCTTTAATTATTAATGGGTTTTATCTTAACAATTCTGAACAACTTTTGCAAACAAAACCCTTAGGAGTCCTCAAATTTTCATATTATTTTTCCAAGTGCGTTCCACGTGGCGTATGCTTAATGGGCAGGCTCAAAGTAAAATGAAAAAAAAAAACCGAACAAATGATAGCTGCTGCCGTGAGGCACTTGTACATTTCACATGCAATTCGCTTACCGCACACACACTGCATACAATTAAAAATAATTATTCTCAATTTACGATGACAACAATTTTCAATTTGTGTGCCTTACTTGCTCCTGGGCAGGGAGAGTGGTTCTTTGTTAGGTGGATCAACGTCAATTACGCCGTCTTTTTGGCCACGTCGCAGCATCGCTTTTCCATTGGCAACTGTTGCAAGGACTCAAAACTGATACCGGAAGCAGTCCGCAAAAGGATGCACTTCCCATCACTAAGCAATTAAAAAAGTGCACTGATTGCATGCCATCATCATGGCATGTGTGTGGCTCGCTTTTTTATCGACCTTTTATTCGAAGCTTTTCCCTCACACTTTTCAGCCGTTTTCCACCGGAACAAAGGCCACAATACCTGTGTGTGTGTGTGGTATGTGTGGGAAAAATTGACATGAATTGAGTTGATTCTCTTTTGTGGCAAGTTTGATTTCCTAGGAATTTCCAGAGCTCTCCTGCAATAATAATTTTCTATTGTCTGGCGGCTTCGTTGAGAGCTTAAGTCCCTCAGTCTAGGCATTGGGACTTTTGCAGAAAATAAGATGCAAAACTTTAGTAATTTATTCCCAAAACAAAAAAAAAAAAACAAACAAACAGAAAATTAAAAAGAAATTGGGAAAGGGAAACTTTGTTTTGAAGAGTTTCCCAAGATGCTCTATAATGATTTCGTATAAATAGATAAATAATGTAGGGGAAGTGTAACAGATGTTTAAATAATGATAATAATAATTTATTATTATATATATCTTATAAATTTACTGTAAATTAAAGAAAAATATATAAAGTTTAATAAGTCAGAAATGATTACAGTTACAATTAGTGTTAAAAATATATTATAACTTATTTAAGAGACGTTTGGGAAATATTTATACAAATATCTTATTGATTTTAATAAATTTAGCTTAATAATAGTAAGGAAACATATTTAAAAAATGTTTTAATAATACTTAGAGTACAGTAAAAAATTAACATATTCTTAATAAATTTAAAGTATGCTGTTAGCATGCTATTATTTTTTAATAATTTAAATTATAAACCTATTTAAACCGACTGGTTACCTCAGCGAATGGACTCCATTAGTGTCACCTGTTGAGATGGACGAGTTTCACTTTGGGCCACTTTTAATTGGGTTTTCCAATGCGAGTGTGCAGGGAGGCGTGGTGGGAACTGAAAAATGGGAGAAAATTAATGCGGCCAGTTTGACTTTTGTGACATTTTCATTGCCACTTTTCATTCCGGAGCTCCAGCGAATGGAGTGTCCTGTGTCCCTTAAAATACACTCATTGCTCTCTCACCTTCGCTCCTTCCACATGCTTATGCAAATCGCATTTTAATAAACTTGCCTTGCGTCAATTTTCATTTACATTTAGCCCACTGGGGCGTGGTGCCGCCCCACCCCCGACCACGTCCTTGTCCTTTTGGGGTCCCAGAATGATATGAAAAAAAAATCCTAATTAAATTTGAATTTACTTTAAGCATTTGGGGCTTTGTTTGCTTTGTTTTTCAGTGTTCTCCGCCGCCTCGGTTGCGCTTCATCGCATCGCCGGTGTATCCTGCGTGGGTTCCATTTACGTTTATTATTTTCCGGTTTTTCTTTTCTGTTGATTGCTCATTAAAATTTGAAATTTCATTTTGCTATACATATAAAAAGAAAAAGCGGCAGAAATTCCGCCAAATTGAATTGAATTTAATATCAGTTTTCTAATGGTTTCACTTTGGCGCAAAGCCGCTCCCGTCTTTTGTCGTATGAGGGAAATGAAACGGCAAATGGGGCAACTGGGGAAATGGAAGAAAATGGGGAAATGAGGAAAAGCTTAGGGTGCAGCCATCATAATCCCTGATGAAAATATGCAAAATAAATATGGCGTAAGGAGATAAAACGGCCAGGGTTGGCCTAGAAAATCAATGCTAAACGCGTTAAGTGATTTTTAAAGTACATTTAACAGCAGAAGGCACGCGTGACTCGCACCCGACATATTTCTGCAACATATTTTCGGGTTTTCGCAAAATATGTGTATGTAGATATATGTGTATAAAATGTTTTTAACTTGTTTTGCTCGAGGTCACACGGAAACACGGAGCCGGAAGTGGCTGTGTGCGTGTCTGCGAGGGAGTGACTCTTAGGGGGCAGGGTGTGTTTGATCCTTGCTCTGAGGATATGAGGCTGCGAACACATGTTTATAACATCCCTGTTGATTGTTGGCCACCCTCGCATGTCGCTAGGTGCCACTGATTGCCAACAAAACCGTTTCGGGCCTCTCGAGCTGCCCAGCACATCCGAGCCAATTTGCTGAGCAGTTGTTTTCAACAATTAACTAACAACATTTTTGCGAGAGAGTGGCTATTTTTTATTCAACAGAAAGTTGTTAAATTTAATGAGGAATATCTTAGATAGAACAAGTTAAGTGTAGTTGCTAACAAGTAATTAAAACCATATTTTAATGCTTCAAGAAAGAAGAAGGAAACAAATACACTTAATTTTTATAAGAAAACTAATTTAATTTATAATAATTTTAAATTTTAAAGATTAAATAATATAAATTAAGTTTAATTGGGTGTTAAAAAATATTCCAAATAATGAAATTAGGCAGGAAAAGGGATAAGTTAATATTTATTGTTTAAAAATAGACGTAATTGCCATAAAAAATATTTGTATGTTTAAAATCAGGTATTAACAAAATATATTATTTATTTTTTATGGCCAATATATTTTCTAAATCCATTATTTTCGCAAGAAACATTAAAAAATAGTCCTATATTTGGCCAACTTATATGTTTAATTTCATATAATTGCTTTCATATTTCAAAAAATTTAACTACTTTTCAACTTAACCTTCATTTTAAAGTAACATTAATCCCATAAAAACTTAAAAGTCACCTCTTAATTCAATTAGCTATCGTTCTTAAGCTCTTCTTCTATTTTCCTTGAGCAATCACAGCTCGTTCGACCTTTGAAATGACTTCTCCTTCGTATTGTTTGAAGCCAAGTTACGCATACGCAGCGGTGGCCAAGTGGCTGACGATAGATTAAGTGGCTGACAAATGCTTTGATTACTTAATCAGGGCTGCCAGGATACGGATAAGGCCAGGAGATGAAGCGGAACGGACGCTTAAACGAGCTTTAAATGTGCCCCTGAGTCAGCAGGCGCACAATGAGAGAGAGAGAGAGAATCACACGAGCTGCAAGTTGCACGCTGCAGCTGCACTTTCCGGGTTGGCAGCAGGACCAAGGACCAAGGACGCAGTAGGATCCCGGGCGAGTGGCGAATTTAATTGAAATTGAAAGCACTTTTGTGTCCTTTTGCCCTGACTCTCGGCCCCTGGACTCGGAACAGGGGAACTGTGGAGTCTGGAAGGGAGCCACGGAGCCTGGAAACCCGACCCGCTCCGCTCCGTTGCATGCGACTAATTTGCGCCACTAATGAATTTATTTGCCACTTGTATGCTGGCAGCGAGGGCGTGGCATGCGATCCGCTCCGCTCGGCGAATAAAACAAAATAAATGAAACTACGAGCTATATAATATATATATGTATATAAAGAGTGGAAAGCGGCACTCTTGCCTGGCAGCTTCAAGAAAAGACGGAATAAGGAAAAGCGGTGCCGAGTCGAAGCGAAGCCGTCGACAAACGAAATCGTTGGAAAATTAATTTTCCATTTTCACAGCGAAAAGGAGTGAGCCACACTGCATGTGTCGTCGTCTGGGGCGTCGAATTACAATTTATTGGCTGCTAAGTGGCTGCCATCGCAGGCCCTGACACTATTCTTTTTATACCCTTTACCGAACACAAGCTAATAATATTTTTTAGATGAGCTTGTTTTACCTGTTAATTTTAAACTATTGTTCTCTCAAATCACACTAAATAATTTCATGAATGGTATAAGTTAAGCAAGAATTAATGAATTGAAGAATTCAATTAAAATCAAAATAAATTAAAAACATCTCTGCTTGTCTCTTTAAAATGTTTAATAGGTTACTTAAAGCCTAAATAATTCGTATTAATTCTTATGACAAACTTAAAGCCTATACTTTGATAGATTATTATACATACAACTCTTTTAAATGCTTCAAATATTTGTTTTATTAACCATAATGCATACCATAACTGCTAAATTCCCCCAACAATTTGGTAAGGGCATCAGAAGAATCCTTTCAAGTCTTACCAACCGAAACAAATCCAGTGTCAAATGCTTACATGGATAGAAATAATAAATGGAAAATGTTACATATATATATTATATATATATATAACTTACTGCTGCAGTAACAAAAGTGCAAAGGGGAGGCTGAGGGGGTAAGTTTAACGAGGCTGTTGCCCAAAAACTAAAACGAATTGCATTTTGTTTCCCGGCGCTGCAGCTCAAAGGCAAACAGAGCGCGGACAAACACTGGTAGTTGTAGTAGCTGCTTTAATTTTTAATTAAACATTTGCGAGAGCAGCAGAATCTGCGGCTCCCAAATGCATCAGACCCTCACACACACACACACACACACACATATATTTATTCTCCACTCTGTACAGTCCGGGCAATTTATGAAATGCTCCCCGAGCATACATACATTGTGCGCCATGATTATTGCATTTTTTTTTTGTTGCTGCTTCTGTTCTTCGTTTCTGTTGGCTTTTCGGGCTGCACTGGGTTAGCCGTGGCTTTCGGATTCTGGTTCCCTGGGGTTTGGGGCACGTGCATTCCATTTAATTGAATGGAGGAGCGGCTAAACATGAGCCGTAATTAGGCTTCATTTTTCTCCGTTTTCCCGCTCACTGGAGGCCACCTGAATTCCCTGAAATAGCTGCACCAGCGCGCTGCACCAGCGCTTGGCCGAAAACAATGGGTTAAGAGGGGGCCCCATTTTGGCCCGGGTGGGGTTAAGGGTCAAAAGGGCGGAGCGACGAAACGACGAAGTGCCCGGCTTTGTGTTGCATTGCTGCTGCAGTTGCATGTAGACAGTGGCACAATAACTTCTTGTTATTATGCTGCAAGAGTCAGAGCGAGCAGCAGGCCAGGCCAAGCCGACCCGGGACCGGGGCCAGCCAACTACCAATTCATATTTGACTGGCACTCGGCAAGCAGTAGGCACAGGAAGTGCACTGGGAAAAATAGTGCATATATTTCTTTGAGTTTTTAGAGAATGAAGAATAGCAAATCGTTTGTTTTTTATTTGGATAAATCGATATTTTAATTGATATATCAAAGCAACATAAAGAGACCTATTAAGTGAAATATTTTAAGTTAAATTGAAAAATTTTATTATAAATTTATAAATACAATAAATCAAAGCTTACAATAGTTTCGATCAAATTTAGTCTAATTTAACAAAGTTGCTTACAATTAAGGAACTAAGTTTGTTCATAACAAAACATCAGCAATCAGGGACTTCTTAAGAACAAGAATACATTTCTTATTCCAAAGAATGACTTTAATTTCGTCTCAGTGTACACATACACTCGGAGACTCGAGACCCACACACGGGACTCGACCCGGCCTGTACTTGTTGTTTTTTTGCAATTTTCATGAGTGGCACTCGGGTAAAATATACTATTTATTTCGCTACTGAACGTTGCTTTTGCTGCCGCTGCTGCTGGCCTGCCCTGCCCTGGCTCTATGCCCCAAATGAACCACATTCCATTCTGATGTTGGGCCAACTTTTGCGTGGAGGAAGCAGGTGGAATGCAACCCATTGTTGTTGGTGTTGCACTTCTACACTTTTGTTGGCTGTTATGTAAAAAGCTCGTTGAGTGAAAAACGTCGAGTTAAGTATGTGTATGTCCCAGCCCCGGACTTTCTGTGTGTGTGTGTGTTTTTGCGTTTTAAAAAGCGATACGAAGCAACAGTGCCACAGATACAAGGATACACAGATACAAAGATACAGAGATGCAGAAGCCGGTGCTGAGGCACATCCTCATTCCTGGCCATATATCCCTGAGCTCGCTGGCTCAGCTCGGCAGCTCCTCGAGTGGCACTCATCGCGAGCGGCGGACAGGTGAAGAAGCACCAAATACCCAGCCGCCTGGCCACCCACTCAACTTGTGCCGCATTACCTTGCCCAAAACTATGGCTATAGCATATATATCTCCACGGTGGAAAAATTAAGTGAGTGTTAAGATATGATATACATTTCATAAACTAATGTTTTGTATAATTTATAAGGTGTCTAAAAGTATGCTATGATTTTTGAAACAATTATATTTTTAGTAATTTTTATGCTTTTTTCTATTAAACTTAAAAAGCTGGTATAAGAAATAATTTTAAAAAATTCTGATAATTGTATGTTCCTACTTTTCTCATCACAACTTAATCAGTCAAATAATTTTATTGTATTATTGATTTTAACCATTAAAAAACCTTTTTTAAATGATAAATAAATCCCCCTAACTGCTAGGTTAGCTCATTGGATATTTTTAAATGTCAACATTAGCTTTTCAATTCCCTTATTATATATTTTTTGGACCGTGCATCCGCTAACATGCGACTACAAGTCTCAGTCTCAGCTTCTCCTAGTGCATATGTATTTGCTTAGTTTGCGTATTCGTTTTACGTTTTTCGTTTTTCGGTTTTCGTTTTTCGCTTTTCGTCGTGTCGTGCTTACTGCTTTGTGTGTTGTTTTTAGTTTTAATGAAATGTAAATGTTTAGTTATACACACAGAGTGGCTGTGTAGAGAGCGAGGTGGCTCTGTCATTAATAGCATGTGTAAGGTGGCTTTTGTGAGACTGAGACCCGAGGAGGCACTGAGCAAATACTAGAAAAAAAATACAGTAAAAAAAGGAAGGAACGTGTACCTTCTTTTTTTCAAGCTGTTCCCACTGGCCAACAGCGATGCTGAATTTTCCATTTGAGAGATATTTTCAATGGACATAAAGTTGGCATTCATTGGGAAGTTTTTTTTTCACTAGGACTTTATATAAATTAAATTCGCTTCTCAAAGGATATAAGAAAATGTAACTACAGATGATATTTTTTGTAAAGAAAAAAAGGTTTAAGTTAAGTTTAAGTATTCACTGATAAGGTTTAAGGGTTTCTGAAGTTTAAATGTAGTCGAAGAAAAATGTTTAAAAATTAATCTAGTAAACAAATTGTTCCGCAAAACCTAAATTAAAAGGCCTTTTTAAAAAGCAACAAATGGAAATCCTTAGTGAAGACGGCGTATTAAGTAGCATTTTCCAACTGGTGAGCAGTGGCAACATCTCATAAATGTGAAATGCGGAATGACGGATGACTGAGCGCCACGGGGCTCACACTCGCGTATTGTTTGACGAGATCCGCTAATGAGGCGACACTGTCGAGCACTCTGCCGGGCTGGATGAGAGGATGTGTTTTGAGCATAAGGATAGTGCTCCGGTTCCGTGCTAATTGGGCTACTGAGCTAAGGTATCTACATCCTGGCTAATGCATTCTGACCACTGGCATATCAATTTGCAGTCATGCAGAGCCAGTAAATGTGTTTCCTATTCACTTTTTGGTTTTCTTTTTGCAGCCGAAAAACATTTATGGGAGCGATTTGTGCAACTGCAATTTCAAATTGCAATTGCAATTTCAATAAGCCAAAGTGCGTTTTGTGGTCTCTGCTTTGGAATATTTATTAAAAACATGCCCTGGGTGGCCATTGCAAATGGAATTCATTTCTGAGAAGAAGTCGAAACCCGTTTTTAACGCCCCAGCTCCAGTAGTAAAACCGACAAGCAAACAAACAGTGGGCAATTTGTACATATTTGGGGTTCCACTACTACAACGAGTGTTGACTTTAACACACGCTTGTCAACGTTGACCAAACGATACCGCCGGGAGGAGGGGGGGCTCGGGCTGGTGCCTGGTGCCTGGACGTTCGCCTGGATTTTCCCTGGGTGTGAGTGGACAAAATAGCATTTCCTTCTGCACTTTTTGGGCCGCTTGACTTCTGGTAAGCGCCGCTTGTTCGCATTTTCCGCCGGATTTTGTTTACAAGCCACGCCGCAGAGCACGAAAACAAATTGAAAATGCACCGCGCGACGACTGCGACGCCCCCGAAACACGAACAATAACAAATAGTTTGAGGTACGGGGGAAGTGAGGCAGGAGGGAGGTACAGGGGTCACTCCACAACAATAGCGCCGAGCTGCACAAATTGGTGACAGCTCTGGTCGGGATTGGACGTTAGCTGCATTTGTGTTTGCCTTTGTGCGGCATTGTTGTCAAATTTATTAAGTTACTCATACGACTCCCCCGACCGCAACAGAGTGTGACAACTGCTGCTCTGCTCCTGCTCCTGCTCTTGCTCCCCAATGGCCACTGAGCCTCAGGATCCCAACAGTAGTCGGAACGAAGCAGCAGCTTCTCCCGAGTGCGGGATTCATTTAAAAGTTTGCCTTTCGGCGGTAGCCATCGAAACACAAAAATTTCCTCGGGGCTGTCAAGAGCTTAAGAGGGCAACATTGAATGTGAAGATATAAAATATTTATATAAAATTGGGGAAATATGAAAATGTATACTAAAAAATGTTTTTCATGTTTTTATTAAGAATTTAATAGTTTTTTCTACACTTTAGGTAAGTTAAGCTTATAATCAGGTCAGAATTTTCAAATTATTGCATCTTTTATATATTTTATAAATTAATTATCATACGTTTTCATCTTTATTTTAGATATTTGAATATCTAAAATAATAATTAAAATTATATATTGTTATCTACTAGAGTTAAGTTTGAAATCATGGAGGCTCTTGATTGTAGGCAACATTGTATTATTTTCCTGTTATGCTATTGCATTTTTATTTGATTTTAACCAAAGATTTGTTATAATTTTTTAATAACAACCTTCCCTATATGCAACTCCTGTGCAATTTATATATTTCCTTACTTTCTTGTCCTCACTGACCCTAGATTCTTATAAGATTGTGAGTCCTTCGTTGAGCATTTGCCACTTGTCAGTAAGGATATATTTTGTTTCCCTTTTTTTCTGCTTTTATTTGTATTTTTCCACAGCCAGGCCAACAGCGGCATCTCATTTCCCGTCGAGTTCGCTTTGGGGCCGCTTCCTTGCCTCTTTTGCCGTCAATAGGCATTTGGCTATTGAAACTTTTGCAGCTAGGAAACACACATCCCACAGATAATGTATACATGTGTTGCCATGAGCAGCAACTCCGGGCCATAAATATCCGCCTAAATATGCTGGTCAGGCCAGCTGAGTTGGCTGAGATGGCCGCCTCTGGCCAAAATCCGTCTTAATATGTGCGATGTGTTGTCGGTGCCGGGAGATGTCGAGTGCGATTGTGTGACTGTGCGACTGTGTATGCTGTGTGTGTTGGCCGGATTTATGGTTTGGGGCCAAGTTGTAAGCGCCAATGTTTTTTATGTTGAACTTAAAGACATCCTAAGTACTTTCTGTGCACTTCGCACTGTGCCAGTTCTTATTCTTTGAATGCAGAGCGAGAAATTACTATTTTAAGGTATGGTTAATTCTTTAATGAAAAACAAGACACTTCTGCCACTCATTAAATGCATCTTTAATTCTTCTTATCCTTACTCAATAATTTTTTAATTTTCTTTGTTTTTCTTTTATCTTAATTTTTCTTTCCCTGCATCAAATCACCCAAATAACCCCTCACTCGCCCACGTACAGTAGCTGCTCCTTGTTGCTGTTGGGGCTGTGTTGGTGTTCTTAGTTTTTTGCTGTTCTTGTTGTTGGTATTGTTTCTGGTAGCACTTGAGGCAGAGAAACGATGGAGGAGCTTCTGGGGAATCGCCTGGCGGGGGCATTCAACTTGCCCGCCCGTCTTGGCCGCCTCGATGTCCTTGTTGTTTGTTGGTCTTGGCAACTGTTTTGCTTGTGTTTTATGGTCAGTTCTAATGTGCTTCGCTTGCTCCTGGAGCTGCGAGTGTGCCGAAGTACTTAGTGTTAATAAACTTTTATAAATATTCTCTTTGACACTTTTAGCACGAAATAAAACTGACAAATAAATCTGATTAATCATTGCACTTTGCGCTTTGTAATAGCACTTTATCGTAGTTTATTTTCCCCGGCTTCGTTTACCTTTGTTGTTGTTGGTATACTGTCTATTCCGAGTCCTAGGACACGTGTGCGTGTCCTTTGCCTGTTTGCCAGGGACTATGAGATAATTTCGATACGGAGGTGGCCAATCCATCAAGTTTAAAGGTCGGGCTTAGCCCTGGCTTATATACAACGTCCTGCAGGATGTAGCTAAATTCGGAATATTTTTTGATTGCCTGCGAATTCAATTGGATTCGCCCGTGGCCCCTGCGGCCAGTTTATTGTATTTGAAGGCGTGGTTATTGGCTTCAATGGAGCGGCTTTATTACACGTGAATTCCTATATAGACACTCTGTAGGATATATCGGTGGGGCAGACACTTCAATAGCCGGTTGTTGGTTGTTTGCCAAACAAAATCGTTTGATAACAGAACCATTTCGGGGCCATGAACCCTGGTGTACGTAGAAGGTACTCATCAAATGCAATGAAAAAAAAAAAAACAATCCCGGGAGCAGCGGAACCCAATTGGAGTTGCATCCGCGAATGGGTTTTACCCGCTTCACGGTACCCTCGCCCTCGCACTCGCCCATTGAACAATTCTAGGCAAATACAATTTTGAACGCATCACAACACGCAAACACAATCACAGATGGGCGGGCAGGGCAGTCCTTCTCGAGGATGAATGCGGATGCTTCTGGGAGTTGAAGGGGTTCTGGGGTCCTGGCCTGGCATGCACGCATCCTGGCGCGGGCTAGGATGCAACAGAAAATGGAGTGTCGGAGCAGCACTTGGCCATTGTCCGTCCATTCGCGTCTGTCGTCTGTCCCTACAACTGGCCATTGATATGCGTCGCGGTTTTTTTTCACGGGGTATAAGAAGGGTATGGTGGTTAGGTGGGCGTCGGGGAAATACATGAATTTTATATAAAACTAATATTTATTTATAAAGATAAAAAGTTTACAACTTAAACATCTCTAATGTGTTAAATTAAGAGATAATAATAAATAAAGAATAAAGGTCAAAGAAATGGTTTTAGTAATTCTAAAATCATATTTATTTTTATTTTTTTTATTTGATTCTGAAGTAAATAAAATAATAGGTTATATATATAATTAATATATATTTTCAAGATGTTCTTCAAATATTAAATATTAAATATTAAAGATATTAAAGATATTCTAAAGTTATATGCATAATGCTAACTTATGTTAATGTAGAAAATTTAGATATAAAAATAAATTAAAATATACTTTCGTTATTTTTAAAATTTTTACCAAATTAAGAAAATTCCCAGATAATATTAAAGATAATTCTTTGAGCTTTAATTTGAGTACTAGGTATCATTTAGTCGGGTTATTTCATGAATGTCACATTTTCACTTGACTCTGGGCTTCACATCTGTTCATTCTCTCTACTCTTCTCCCTTGCCTTGCCTCTCTACCTCCTTTCTACTCATCTCTTTCTCGCTGCCTTGCGAAGAGGTCACACTTAATTTCCGTTCGCAGTCGTAGCATACTTTTTGGGGCTGGCCACTGCTGCTGTTGCTTCTGCTGCTGCTGCTGCTGCTCCTGTCATTGTTGATGCAGCCCTGTGCTTGGCAATGTCAGTTGCGCTGAACTTTCAACATCCGCTTTTCATTTACACGCACACACACACGAAATGGGGAGTACGTATTTGACCCCTGACCTGGGCCACCATCTTGTCGTTGTTGTTTTTGTTTGGCGGCAACATCTGTTGATTATTTTGGGCGCTTCTTTGGCTTGTTTTTTGTGCTTCCCGGTGCAGCCTGTGCCTGAGTGTGCGAGAGTGGCTTGTTTATCACACACACACACTCGTTCGAAAGTTTTTGTGTTTGTCCTTGCTTCTTTTGTATTCTTTCCTTTGGTCTTGCTCCCTTTTTGCATTTCCCTTTCGCACACGCTCACACACATAAACATGTCAGCGGCAAAATTGATTATGAAATGATTTATTGGCCTCAAAAACTGCTTCAATATTGATTAAAGTTGCTCGTGTCGCTCCGCGTTTTTTTCCCTTTTCAATGTATTCCGTTTTGCGGCCATTTCCGAAACGCAGACCACGCGGCGTATGCGTAACGTTTGTCATGGCATTTTATTACCAACCGCGCCCCTCGTCCGCCTGCGCGTTTTAAATGCATTTTTGCAAGCTACCAAATATCCGCAGCCTTTGCTCGAAAATAAAACGATTTGAAACAATTGCTGCACTGTGTTCCTCCATTTTTTGGTTCTAGTTTTTCAAACCAAAAGCTGATTTTTGTGGGTTTGGGAAATGCATATTTTTGTTGAATAGAAAAAGAAATAGTGGGGAAAAAATGTTGTATAAAATATATCTTTTGTATTCAGACAGTGCGTGCGTGTGTGTGCATTCGGGAAATTTTCACAGATGAGTTGAAAGTATTGCTTTTAATAAAAGGATTATTTAACCAGGCTTAAATCGGTTAATTAAGGCAGCCATTGTCAACGTATATAAAAATAGAGCAATTTGTGGATTATTTCAGGACTCTTAATGCTTGGTTTAGGTTTTTCAAAGGGTTTTTGTTAATCTTGGATAATATGGTATTTTTTAGTGGATATTTTATTGTTGAATTAAAATAGCATTATGGAATTTGTATAAATTTATTTAAGGTATAGCCCTTAATTGCATTTTTAGTGGGGATTGAAGCTAAATAATTAAACAATTAAATAATTAAACAATTAAGAGATAATTGTTAAAGGTGTGACCAATTAAAGTATTTACGTGAATTTATTCGTTGGAAATATTTTTTGAACATTTTTAATATTTAACAAAATTTATTTACCGCTAATAATTTAGTACTAATTAGTTTAAGTTGTTAGGGAATTTGTTTCTATAACAAAACCCTAATTCGGTTAACCAGTAAGCCCCTAGCTTTACCCTACCCTTAGTTGGGGTTTTCCTGCATTTTTTATATGGGCTTTATATATATATATATAGTATGTCATTTTATAGACACGTTTGTAGCTGTCACTGTGCCGGCGTCCTTTTTGTTTGTTGTTTCTGTTCGTCCTGTCAGCAGTTGTCAACGCAAAAAGGTGCACGGCTCACGCCAATCCGCACAGGTGTGTTTCGTGGGTGATTGGATGCTTTGTGGCGGGGTAAAGTGGGTAGAGCTATGTGTCAGATGAGTTTTGTTTCAACACATTTGGAGCGTTAAATCATTCATGTTGATTTAATTATTTTACGTTGTTGATTCAATAATTTTTTATTTGATTTATTTATTTATTTACACGTTTGCACGTTAGCCCCCCCTGCCTGGCCCGGGCTCGGTCCTGCTGTTTCGTTTCGTGAGCCGCTTTAAATGACATCATCAATCAATCACATCACTTATGACAGTCAACGCCATATGAAGCTATATACATGCATATCTGTATATATATATTATGTATGGTTTATATGGGCTTCAAATTTTCGTAATGGAAAAATAAGGGCAACAAAAACAAAGAGAAAAGCCCAATCTGCATTGCAAATTGCAGTGAAATTAAAATAGCATTTCGCTGAGCTCTGATTAGGGCAATGAATTATTGTTGACTGCACGCTGGTCAAATGAGTTATGGTTAAATAATTATGTACAAATAAAGTAAATACCAAATGTGAAAATTACCTCCGAGTGGCTGGGATTAAGTTGGGGGGATATGCACTCAATATAAATTGTTTGCTCTATTACTTTATTAAACTTTAAACTGGTGCAAACTAAAATTTACCATTTCTACCTCTCTGCAGGTTCTGCTCTGGAAAGTTTGCTCTTACGGGGTAAGCTTAAAAGTAATAATAATAATAATAATAATAATAATGAAAATGAGAGAAAGAAAATTCAATATTCCCGTTTGGAGAGTTTTCTGGCCAAGTGGCGACGGAAAATGGGCCACGGATAATGCCCAAAACGACGCCGGCTGATTAAGAGAGTGCAGGGGCGTGAAATGCAGCTCACAATAAATTTAAATGATTCCCATCCAGGCAGAAACCCAAATGGCACTTGCTCGGCTCTTGGCTCTCAGCTCAGCCCGGCCTTTCCATTGTTGGTGCCGCCCCTCGGATTTATTATTATGATTTGAAAGTGCATAAACCACTTGAGGGCGATTCGGCTTCGGATTTGGATTCGGAGCTCAGCGGCGCATTTCGCTGCATAATTGGCACAATCAGCCAAAGGCGAGCGCGATAAAATCAGCGACCCCTCGAACTCAGACCCCGGGAAAAGCCAGAGGCTCACGGAAGGGGGCTGCATTAAGCAGAGATATAATTTATATTACAGAATTTTAAATAATAGAAGATATAATATCAAGTCAAGCATATTAGAGTTTTAAATGTGTCAAGACCTGAAATTGGGTACAAAACTAATAACGTAAAATATTACAATAACATTCTTTGAATGTTTTTGATTAGAAATAATGTGTTTTTTTGTATTTTTTTAAACCCAACAAACTCCGTCACTCATTTAACCTTATTTTAAAAATGTTTAAGACTCTCTAAAATCCATTCTAATTGTTACGGATAACCCCAAATACCTCTTTATGAAAACTCCATTAACAAACCATTTCTAAACACCAACCCCTTTTGTAAGAATCCTTGCCTGAGCCTCTGCCCGAACCACTCGAAGGAGTCCGCTTTAGTCTGAACTCGCCTCTTGTGAGTCGTATATTTTTTCAAATTTTTTTCTTATTTTTCAGCTGCTTGTGTTGATTTTCCAAGCTTTTAATTAAGTGACAGGACCAGGGCAAGGCGTCAGTGCAGCTCAAGTTGCAGCCGCATTATAATGATGCCAGTCGGGGGCTAGACGCTCGTCTACAAACAAATCGCTAGCAAGACAAACAAACAAACAAACAACCAAACGCCGACTCTGAGGGCCGAGGCAGACAGTGATTGAAAGAAGTCTGCACACGTGGGCACAGGTGCCCAACGCCAGCTGGCTGGCTGGCAGGCGCTCATTAAAATGCAACTGTGTGCGGTAATGGCCAAAAAAGGGAAACGTGCAATAAAAGCAGTCTATCCCCGTCCCGGGAGAAGAGCCAGGAGAGTGGGAGAGAGCATAGAAATACATTTCGCATTTATGCAAATGCATAAAAAATACCACACAGTAGAGGCAAGTGGAGGCAAATAAACGAAACGCGGCACACAGTCGCTGGTCCAAACAAAGCCCCCGCCAAATGGAGCAATGGAGCAAGGCGGGAGTATATCAAAAATCCATGTTATTCTCCAGTTTTCCCCCGCTCCGCCCTCGGAGAGTTCTGTGTGTGTGCGTGAAATGGAAATTTCTGGATCTGCTGCTGATGATTTTTCTGCTGCAGCGAGTAAAATGGGGCAAATAAGGTTACATAAAAATAAAAAGAAAAAAAAAGTGCAAGAGAAACGTAATTTTTCTTGAATTCGTATTTAAAATAATAGTTTTCTTTATGAAAAATGTGCTGAAGCTATTGAATGAAGAATGAATAAGGGCGCTTCTTTTCGAGAGGCACTGTAATCGATCCAGCGGCCTCAAATTGTCACGTGTAGTGAAAAGCTGTAGTGTAGTGTAAAAGCATTTATTGCAATTATCTAGTGAATTAGCAATAACGCCTCTAAACGGGTTAATCAATTCATTATTTCATAAGGAGAAAGGATATCGGAGTGATAAATAAATATATAAATTTGTTGAAAAAACATCTCAAAGCTTAGATAATTCACCATCCGATTAGTTAAAAGGAAAAAAAACTCAAAATCCACTGAGGCAACTAGCCAAAGTCTGAGCAACGAAGTCTAAAAAAGCGCCAGAGGCTTAAACTAAATAAGGAACAAGTTTTGAGTGAACTTTCCCATGAATGAGTAAAGGAATTTGGAGAGATGTTCAGATTTAAATTGGTCAGGAATTAGAAGTTGTGAAATTTCCGTTCACTTAAGTGCCCGGCACTCAATGAGGTCCTGGGCTAATCAGCACAACAGCTGCTGGCCAAGAGGAGGAGCGCTTTGGGTCAGACAAACATCAATAAATTAGAAAATGAATAAATAAATAAGCTTCGAGCGGTGAGATGAGAGGAAGGAGCCTGGAGGGAGGAGCTTCAAGGAGTGCTGGTGCTGAGAGGGGGGCCGGCAAATAAATCACCACAATAAATCTTTGGCACGCAGTTGGAAAAGCGCTTCGCCTCCTTCCGGGCCGCGCGCTCTTGGCACATTTTTCTGCTCGTAACTATAAATATATTTATGCATGCATGACATAAGTTTGTCCGGGAGCTGGATGAGCCGGGAAGGCTGGAAAAGCTCCTTTCCCACCCCCTCCTGCAAGGCTGACTGCAGAAACTTTAAGCAACTTTGGGGCCAACCGCAACACCGCACTCAATAGACGACAACTGCCACTGGGACAATGTTCGGAAGCCGGCAGCCGGGGAACGGAGTGGGTACTGGGGTAAAATCGCATTAATTTCACAAATTTGACTGGCAAAAGTTTGAGCCGGCATCAGGCACTTGAAGTTAAACGCCATTTAAAGACAAAAGGATACACTCTTGAGCGAGAAGCTCCGGGGGATCCGGAACAGAAGGCTCAATAGTCAACATTTAATACGGGGTGATTTGCTGCCAGTGACGCCGGAAACTTTTCAAAGGGATCCTGTTAATGGAGAGCACTTCAAAAGAGAGCGATAAGGCCTGTGAAATGTTGTATATTTTGAGTTTTTATTTACCAAATTAGGGGGTGAATTAAAAGGAAATTTTTAAGAGAGAAAAATATATTATTTATGTCTTGAATATTTTTTAAAACCTAAAACATAAGCACTGACTAAGCTCCAACTTTCGTTGCCATTATAATTTTATATTCGCTTCAATAAAATCCTTGCCTGTCACTTTATATGAACATATATCCAGTAGGTTGGCCTTTGGCCAAAATATATCTCTTCAGAAATGCCACATTTTGTACAATAAATTCTTCAGCTTGTCTTAATAAACTGCCTTGTATTTTTAAATGTCAAAGTGAAATTAGGTGTTGCCTGTCAATAAACAGTAGTCATATTGAATTTATTTTTCTAACAATTTATTCATATTTTTAATGGATCTTTCCGGTTTTGCCCTGCAGCCAGAGCAAATAAATATTGCCGCATGACTTTCTTTGAGTACTTATTTTTTCCTTTAAATTTTGCAATTTTCCAAAGAAATTTTCCTTTTCTGTTGAATCATTCTGGCTGCTGCTGCTGCTGCTGCTGCTCTTCCTTGAGGAGTTTTTCCGTGGCAACGGCAACACTTTTTGCTTGGCTGCCGTCAAGCCGCAGCCATTAGCTTAATTTGTTTAATTAATGAATTTGCTGAAACTTGTTCCCTGATTTTATCCTTCCTTCCCCCTTTTTTGTGTGTCAGAGGCGTTTAAATGGGTATTCGTCTTCGCGCACACACACACACACATATAGAAAATTAAGCAAATTAATCATACGCACTGTGTGCCCACGGTCTGGTGGGGAGTGGGAAAAGAGGCCGCCGCCCAGTCAACGATGTCTGACTGCACAGTAAATTTTGTATTTTCCACATTTACTCGTTGAATATGCACTCAATTGGAATTTATGTGATTTGTGTGCTCAAGGACCTGTTTGGGTTATCAACAACACGGCAGGCAGACGCCCCTGCTCCCTGCTCCCTGCTCCATGGTGACTTTGGACTTTTGGCTTATACGCTCCTAGATATAGCCCAGCTTTCGGGCCTTTTAATTAGCAGCACTGTCTGGTTGGAAAGTTTTGGGGCATTTTAATATTGTCATCATCGTCATAATTGAAATAAGGCAAGGCACATAGAGTAGCACCTCCAGGCACGAAGCTCCTGACCCAACTCTTTTTCGGTTTCTCGGTTTTTTAAAATATATATATATATATTTTGTGTGCCACTTTTTCACAACTTGTTGGGTGCCTTATATTCCACCTTTTTTTTTAGGTTTCGGTTTGAGAGTGGAGCGTTTTTGGTGGATTTTACACTCTTTTTTTCTACGCCACTTTGTGTGCTACTTTCTGGGCCAGAAAGTGTGTTGCCCTGCGTTTACCTTTATAAGCGGCTTTGCCCAATTTGCACGGGGTACGAGGTTGGGGCAGGATGTGGCTGTGGAGGATTCCCATCGCTCCTGGCACCCAACCCACCTTTTTGGCGGCAATTTTCGGTTACTGTCCTCGTTGTTGCTGTTGTGGCTGCCCCGCTTCGGTTATCATTTATGGCTTACACATTTGCGTAGACTCGTGTTTTGTTATTGCAATTAGTAGCAGCCGGCATAATGAAGTTGGCTAATTGTACGTTGGTGGGGGCAACCGATTTGAGCGAAGGGCCCTAAAACAATTTACGGTTAGCCATAAAGCAATTAAGGAAAGAGCTTTGCGTAAAAAAAAACCAACAAAACTAATGTGCAAGTGGAGCAATATATGGGTAAATTCGTAAATCGTGTTTGGGCAGGGCTATTTAAGTTATAGAGGTGGTAATTAAGGTGGAAATTGAGGTGGCTATTAAGGTGGAAATATACAGTTTGGCTTAATATTTACACTTAAATTTGTAAAGGATATTTTCTATATATTGTTGAAGTAAGTCAAGGATTTATTTTTTGAATTAAGAGAATTAAGAGCTGTGCATTTTTATTAGAATTTTATAATTATAAGCTTCCTAAAGAGAAGAGTAATTATTATTAGAAAATGTATTCAAGAATATTATGTTTATTTGTGTTACCCTAATTTCTTAAATATCTTTTAACAAATCTAATATAAAAATATACTAAATAAACTACCCAAGATATCAAAGCTAAATGCTATAAATATATAAAATTTCCCGATAAAATTCCTGTTTATACAATTTTGCCCAGTTTTCATTGAGTGAAAAAGGCCAAGTAAGCCATTTCCATACTCTTTGGTTCCATTTTAATGGTGCGTTTCAGTTTTCACCAATGACAGACAATTTAAATGCCCGTAGATGTCATTATTTATGCGCTAATGTTTTTCGCTACCCTCCCGGAAAATGCTAAATTCGATCTGGTTCCGGCGGCACGAAAAATAGCAACAATAATGGTAACGTAATGGAATGGGGGGACGAATCACTATCAAACCGAGCGGACAAACGTGCGGACACCAAAAAGTTTTTACGAGCGCTCGACCAAAACAAAACTTGGATTTGCATAATATACAAATATACCCAGAGCCCCCTCCCAGTTTGTGTGTGTGTTGGTCTGGGTGTATGAATTTAATGGCAGCAACGACAAGCGACAAAACTCAAACTGCGGTTATTTAGTACGCAAAGCTTTTGATGTACTTTATGCGCAAGCAATGAACTTTTAATGTGAGCATTGCCAAAAGCAACAAGGCCGCTGCCGCCGTGGAAACAACAAGGACATTGCGAGCAGGAAGTAACAGCAGTAAGTGATATATCAGAGCTAAGCACTCCCGCCCACACACGGTGGCAGCGGCGGCAGGAATACAGGAAAGTCGAGCAGGAACCATACGAGATTTACTCGCAGGCTTCCTCGCGCTCGACTTTCGCGCTTTCAAATTTTTGAGGTGCATCAAGAGAAATTTTGGGGGGAAGCAGTGTTGTAAAGTTGAGTTAAGCACACCAGGGCTGCAAAGATTCTATTCTAGTGTTGAATAAAAATTAAACCAGTGTTGTCTACATAGAAAATATGCTTTTTATAAAGATTTACTGAAAAACTTCTACTAAATCAAATCAGTGTTGCGAACTTGAATATAAGTTTATCTTTTCTTTCTTTTCTTTCTTTTTTCTTTTTTTTATCAGAACCTGTACTTTAAATTGTTTAAGTATTCTAAGTACTGTAAGGCCAAATACAGGCTTCAAGGTTGTATTGAATTGTATAAATTATTATAATAATAAAACTTATAATACCCAATCTAGTTTTTGTTTTAGTTCTAGGCCTTCCCTTCATATTTCTCTCAGTGTTCGGCACAAAATAGAAATAAATAGCAGACGTTGAAGGTGCAGAGACTTGGGCTAGTTCCGTGCTGCACATGGCGACATAAATAACAAAAACAGCATGGAAAACCAACAGAAAACCAGAAAAGCTTCGCCCAGACATGACTGCTTCACACGACTTACGAGCTTTGTTTGCGGTTTCCTTTTCTTCTGGCGGTTATGTTTTTCCTAGTCCCCTAGTTCTTGCTTTTCTCGGTGATCAATTGTTGAGCTTTGGATTTGGTTTTGTGTAGAAATTTGGAAGGTACCAGAAAGCAGATGATAAAATATATAACTTTAAATGTATGGGAAGTGGTATAAATAATTTAATTAAATATGGGAAAGTGGAAGTTTTAAATAATATCCAGATTTCTTGTATGATTTTCCTAAAGGAAAATAAATTCTGATTTCTTGTAGGCTCGTTTGACTCATAACTTTCCTCTGACTTCTTCTGCTCCCTCTTAATTTTTTATCCCCGCTGGCAGCCATTTCCATTATCAGGGAGCTCGCTATAACCGCAGCTAATAGCATCTATTTATTTCGTGGATATATATACGTATACATATATATATATCTCCTCAGCCCCGACTAGGTTGGGGTAAAAAAGTGGCCGCGATAATCGGCGGGGGGGTTCAGGACACGCCCCCCATTTTGGCTTTTTCTCTGGTTTCCCTCTAAAGCGCCACATGTGCAGAGTCTCCTTTTTTGCATCTGTGTGTGTGTGCGGCGCCTAATTAATTGCCACCGCGTTGAAAATATTATTTTTAATTGTGTGTTTATGCACAGAGAACCCTGGGAGGAATAAGGAGAAGCATTTAAGAGCGGAAGCCAAACAGGAGTCAGGTTTGGATCGTTGTCTCGTTGGTTGCTAGCCAAAAAGCGCTCAGCTGCCTCAGAAATATGGCATAAACACCAAGAGTTGCAGAAAGAAAGAGAAAGAAAGAGAGAGAGAGAGAGAGGGGGATACTGACTCACACACACTCACCATCCCTGCTGCATCACGGCTGGAATATTTATGAAAATTATCCTTTCGCTGTGGCTTTTTAAGATGCTCATAATTTATATTTAAGTTGAGTTTAGTATGTCGCCAAGCGAGCAACCAAAAGGCAATAACAACAACGCGCTGTTTTATGGCCAAGAGTGTAGCATATATCCAAGCAGATATATATTACAGTCCAAGGCAGATTCATAGAAATTATATATAAGAAAAATTAATAATAATAATTAGAATAATAATAATAATTAATGAAATATTTTTTAACCTTTAAATAAACATTTTTCAAAGGTCAGTAATATTTTGAACATTTTGTTTAGCATTTCTAAGATAAATATAATTTGAGCAATAGTTTTTCATTTAAAAAACGAATAAATAACGTTATAATAATACAAATAATTTAATAAAACATATCTTAGAAACACTTAACTATCTAAATATAAAAGAAATAAACCGGAGAGGTATCTTTCAAAGAAAGAGCTTTAATCTATATTTAAAAACTTATTTTTAAAAGGCTTAAAATTATAATAAAAGGAGGTTAAATATTTGTTATGTTCTAATAAATCTCCCATTTATTTTTCCCCCGATTTATACCAATATAAAAAAATAATTAAGACCAAAGACTATAATTTTTCAACCTCTGCTGTTTCCATATCCAACGAGATATCCATATATGGGGCTCGTGTTCGTGTTTAATGGCGGAAGCTGTTTAGTGTCACGGCTTGCGCCATAAATCTCAGACCCCCCCTCTGCACTCTTGGCCCGAAGAAGGGGTGCAGGAATGTGTCAAAGGGTGCAGCAGGGGCAGCCGACTGTGATGCTGCTTTTAATTGGTTATCAAAGGCGGCCAAATAAACCTGGGCGCTCAAATATTTACCCAACGCCCAGAAAGATTTTTGGCAACGCGAGCAAGAGCGGGAGTGACAGGAAGGGGGAGAGAGAGGAAACTGCCAGTTGACCAGGCAAAAATCCATGGGGAGGGGGGAGCTGTGCAAGGCCATTAAATAAACGCAGCGCAGCGCAGCGTTTCGAGTGGTTTTCCCAAAGTAATTTCCACTTTGAGCCAGACGATGGAGGCGTTTGCATCTTTAGTCAGTCCACGAGCTGGGAAAACACTTGGAAAAAGTAAAGAATTTGGAAAGAGTTTTATATTTTAAGATCTGAAAAAATATAAAAATAAGGATAAAATCGAAAAGGAACAATTTAGGGTGCTTCAGAAAGCACTTGAGCTTTTAAAACCCTTGAGAATGTGATTAATAGTATGCAATGCAATCTTTTAGTTAATTGTTATTGTTATTATCTGTTGTAAGTACTTATTTATAAAAGATTCTTTTCCATCTAGGGAAAGTAGTTTTTAAAAATATTAAAGATTATATATTTTCAAAAAACATTTATAATTCAGATGTAGGCTAGATATCCTCCTGTTTAAATACATATAATATTAAAATATCTCTAATCAGATAAATTTTTGTAATAGCAAAATGACTGAATTTTTCTTCCTTTAAAACATTAAAAATTAAATCTCAGCGACTAATATTTTCCTAATAAATATTCTGCGTGCATTGGCAGCCCCCAGGAGAAACCCTCCACGGGAGTGCCATGAGATGCAGGAGGACTCCTGGCTTGGATGGAGCTCTTATCGTCTGCTCCCTTTCACTCTGACAGGATATGAGTATTTAAATTTATCGCAGATGTCGTTCGACGTTTGTGCCAGTTTGTGTACATAAATTAAGGCCGGCACCTGGCAGCCTTAGGGATAGGATGGGGGATGGGGAATGGGAATGGGGAACTTGGCTGATTCAAAGCAAACGGCAAAATCGAACCCAATAATTGAGTGGCTTTGTGGTTGGGAAGAGGGCCATGGGCTGAGCAGGCAAACTCAACTCCAATTGCAGTTAACATTAAACCGCCGACAAACATTTACTTGGCTGAAGAGCATTCAATGAAACCCAAGGTGATGGCTTTCGATTTTGGTGTCGGGCTTCAATGGGTTAATACCGATGGACACATCAAACGAAACCGACGAACAAGCGTGCAAATCCCTCATGCACTGGGGATTTAAAGCTTTAAATATAAGAAATTCAATGAGTTAAATAAGTAGTTAATAATAATAATATTTTATAGATATATTTTTGTTAAAGCCTTTTTTATTATATAAACTATATAATCTAATTTAATAATTATCATTTCAAGAATATGTGTGCTGTACTAAATTTCTTCAAGATCTATCATTTTATACTTTTAGTCACTCGCAAAATTAATTTAAGTTCATGGGTCAACTTTCTTTTTCCCACTGTTGGCCGATATTTTTTTCCTTTAAATGAAATTCAAGCAATCAACGCTAAGCGGATCAATTCGTGAATAGTTCGAGTGTGAGTAAAAGTTGATTGTTTTTGTTTTAGTTGCTGTTGCTGCTGCGTTGCTGTTGGTGTGTCTGCGCTTCGCTGCGCTTTTAGCCAAGGCTTTCTATTTGCTTTTGTCTTTGCCTTTGTCTGCGCCACGGCTTTATCTTTGTTTAGTATTGTTCTTTTCCCTTAATTTGCATTGCACAGAAAAGTTTTGCTTAATGAAATAAGCAGAGTAATCGATGTGATTGTTGTTAACCCCTTTACAACCCCCCGCAATTCCCTTCTGCACACCCCTGGGGCAGTGTCTGTTTTGTGTTGTGTTGTGTGTGTGTGTGTATTTGTTCAAGTGTCGTATCGGTTGCGGCTGCGGCTTGGCTTGAATGCCTTCGTATTTGTGAGTGTGGGTGGGTGTGAGTGTAAAGGAAATGGCCCTGTAACTCTGTGTGTGTGTGCTGTGCGGTTGAAAAACGGCAATTCAATTAATTTCCGCTGCTGCTTAAAGCCGTAATGAGCATTTAAATTGCTTTTGAATGAGGTTTGCGGTGCCAGCAATTGTCCATAAAGGCATCGGAAATGCCATTGCTGCTCCGCTCTCTCTTGGGTTTAAGCATCAAGTGCACTAAGCAATGCCATTAACAAATTAACTCTGCTCTGCTCAAGATATAGCCGGATGATCAATGCCAGTTAGCTGGCCATCAAGTTACTTTAATTATCTTTCTTAGTTTGCTCAACTAATTTTGATAATTAGGTAGACACATTTTAGCAGGCAGCTTAGAGTTTATTTAAAAATATTTGCGAATTTAACCTGATTTAAAAAGGTGTCTAAAAGTAGACAATGATTAATTTTGAGTTCAAATTGCTTTGTTATATTTTGTAGAATGCTTTTCGGTATAATTCAAATTGATTTAGAACCCATTAAGGTCTTTGATAAGTTTAACTTGTTCTCTTCTCTAATATTTCGCATTCCCACCAATCACTGCCTACTTTTAGGCCCCTAAACATTCGTTTTCAAAGCTCTACCGACTTAAATTGAATACTCTTTTGCTTTTGATTTAATATCCTTTTTATGCGAGTCAAAATATAGTATTAGAAAACAACTCAAACGTGAAAAGGGACATGCTTATGCTTTATGGTTTTCCTCTGCGTGACAACAAATGAGGGACGACCCGCACGCAACGGCCAACGGCCAACGGCCAACGTCCAACGACCGATGATAAATGTCAGAGTGGTTCTTGTTGGATTAATCCTTGCCACAAATCAGACGGCGCCGCAACCAGTTGACCAATCGAGCCATAATTGTCAAGGAGGCAAACTGTTGATCAGCATAATCCCGCACCGGGTGACACCTGTCAGCAAAAGAACCGAAAGTTTCCGTCTCGTCGTCCCAAGATTTATGTGCCTCGATGCGGCACATCCATTAAGTCAGATCCCTTGGAGCCTGGATTGGGATGTATGTGTGGGGGTGTGCGGACGCGTACATAACCTTTTAACATTTATTGAAGTTTATTGAGGTCTGATCCAATTCCTGGGGCTTTCATTTGGTATGCGTTGAACGGCGCACAGCCATTACTCAATGGCCGAGGAGACAAGCGTTCAATTCCTTTACACAAATGCCTACAGTGTGGGAAATAACTATATAGTTAGGGGGAAACTATATTATAATTAGTATTGGTTTAGGAAAAGTAAACAAAAAACTAAACAGAGACTCATTTAAATTTATATAACTATTTCTTCTTATTTTTTCTTTATCTTTCTCAAATTATTTTCTTTTCCGTTTCTTAATATTTGTTTCTTTCGGTGCAACAAACACCCTGGCAAATACGTGTGTGTCTGAGTGCGGATTGTCAACAAATTAATCAATGTTTATTTGCTAAGTAAGTTCGCCCTCGAGGCGGACAACCGGTTATCCCGGCCGGGGGCCGTGGGGCTTTTGGGCGATGGGCAATGGTGATGGCGATGTTTTGTTTCCTTTCGCCATTTCCCGCTTCCTACTTCCTGCTTCCAACTTCCGGCCATGCGTGTCTCTCTCCCTTTGGCCCCAAAGTGTGTGAGAGTGTGGCTTTGTGCCCCCTGTATTTGTGTAACTAATCGCGTTAATAGAGTGGATAATGTGCCCCAGGTATGTTGGACATACGCAGCGCCTTCGAATGCCTTTGGTAAACGGTGAGCGGCGGTGGCGTTGCTTTTGTGCCGCTTTCAGATCCAGGAGCCCCTTTCCCAAATCCCCCTTAGGCTACGCCACCCCTGCATTCGTACTGGCTTTGTGAGTGAGTGTGTGTTTGTCTGAGTGTGTGCTTGTGCGAGTGTGTCTGATTAGGCGCTGTTTTACGCCGTGCCCCGCCCCCCTTTTGCTGTTGTTGCTCTTTGTTGGGCCCATCTTGTTGGGTTTTAAGTGTCGTTTGATTGGTTAACGGGGCGTATGCGTAATATTCAATTTGGCCAAATTACAGGCCCCGAAATCCCTGACTTTTTTTTCGATTGTTGTCTCTCTCTTTGTGCCTTCCTTTGTGATGGTATTCGAGCCAGTTGATTGCCATCATCGATTTGTGGGCGTTGGCCGTAAAAATTAAGCAGATTTTATGTTTAATGAGATGGAAGGAAAACTAGTTAATTTGGATAATAAAGATTACATTTAAGGGGGATTAAAAATGCACATCTCTTAATGTTTAAAAGGGTTTATTTGAAATTAAGTTTGACTGGAAATTATCTAAACTACCTGTAGTTTGTAAAAATATACAAAATCTCCTTCAATTCTTGTACACTGTCTGTCTCTGCCGCTCCCATTCCCTGTGGCCGCTTCAATTACAATGCTCATTTGCTTACCCACAGGTCCTTTGTTTGTTATCCCAGTTGAAAAATCAAATCTCAGCTCGGAAAATGCAAAATCCGCAATCCACTTGAGCCAAAGCACACAACACACAGAGAGAGAGAGTTTGCAAAAGCCAAACCAAAAACCAATACCTATCGACTAACGTTGCGTATGCGTGATGTTGCTGTGTTCAAGCGAGCGCAGCAAATGGGCATCAAATGACGCAGCAACATTGTCAAAGCAATCGTAACAAATGAAGTCAACAGTCGTCGTCGTCGTTGTTGCCGTCTGTCCTAGTCCCCAGTCCAGGCCTGGCCCGCATTTTGCTGATTTTTTAAAGTCATCTTTCCATGCAGAGATACATAGATATGGCATAACATAACATACATAGTTGAAATGCAACTCCCTGGGAGAGCAAGGGAAACCGAAGGGAGCAGAACCCGGGGAAATCATGGGGATCCTAGGGATCCAGGCCAACACATTACTAATATGAGCTGGCTACGCCTTGCTGTCATCGCGCCGGCACACTGCTCACATGAGCTCTAGTGGTAACAACGGCAATACAGGAAGAGAAAATTAGGGTAATGATGATATGAGCAGGGAACTATCATATATTTTCAATATTTTCTATAAAGTCTATAAGATTTTCAAGTAACTAATATATTATAAATTGCAAAACAAACGAAATGTAAATGAAAAGAAGATATATCATACTTTACATTCTCAAAAATGTCTCAAAGTTATAATACAGATATAATTTAGTTATATTTTTCATGACCCAGTTTTCCTTTACTTTTTCTCTCTGTGCATTCTGTGGGACAGCTCTAGTTGCCTTCAAGTGGCAACGCTTGGGCTGCGAATTTATGGCAAACACGGAAATGCGAGCCGGATGACGGCGTCAATTGCAGGGGCCATGCACAGGCGCTGATTATGAAATGCGTCTCATTAAAAGGAGAGACCTCAGCCAGATGCCAGAGGAGTACCATTACCATCTGCCTCGTTCTGACCCATTTCTGCAGCGCGGGTGTCACAACCAGACGCCGTCGAGCAGCCGCCCAGGAAGTTTCGGGGCTCCCGGACCAGCGCCATGGACAGCTGTCACAGAATTCCGCAAATATTTTGATATGCAGCTGGCTGTAAGCTAGATGTGTGTGCGCTGGCTGGTTGGTTTTGTTGGTTGTTAGCAAAAAACCCCAAGCTCAAATTGACAGCACACACTATTGCCGCAATATTTTTACAACTGCGCCGCGCCCTCTGCACAGATGTGAGCCAAAACGGATGACACTCCAAATATTTGGCTGGCCCATATAATTGTGGCCATGCGGTTTCTGGCTAATTTCGAGGGTTTCTCTTGTGGCGACAAGTGTGGCTCTAAAAGTTTGCAATTAAAATTCATGGATTTACACAGATTTTGTTCGGACATCAGAGAATTGGTTTAATAAATTTTTACTTTTAGCTTTAAATAGTTGAAAAATTCGCCTCCGTTGTTGCCATGTGTACTGAGCTGAAGTCTGCCTTTCTTGTTGGCTTTTTACCTTCCACGTTTGGCTGCCCCCAAGACTGCTTTGCATGTTAATCTTTGGCCAAGGCTTGTGGGCGCTGCTCGCAGGCAATGACCTGATTCTGTCAACAAAATATCATAGACACGAGTCAAAGATATGAGCTCACTGCTCCAGGGGTGTGGGCACTGGCAAAAATTTATTATTATTATTATGGGAATTATTACAATTAAAAATTGGAAGATAAATGTTGATAGAATATTAAAGAATATAGATCAAACTCTATATTAAATTTAGCATAAATCTAAATATATTTTCTTGCTTACAAAACCCTTAAAGAGTCAAATTCCTTGTAAGTTAATTTTTTTCAGTGGCTTCTCCCTAGGTATTCCTGACAGTGGCATTGGCTAAAAAGCGGTGGCAACAGTCGGCAGGCTAAGGGCCAAAATGCTAGTCAGCCCCACATGACTCCAACTGCTCCAGCTCCTGCTGCTCCTGCTGCTGCTGCTTCTGCTCCACTCCCTGGGCCATTTAACACTTTCATATTTCGTTGTCGTCGTCGTCGCCAGGTTGCTTACCGCCTCGGGGTCCGACTTTTACTTTGCATGTAGCCGTAGTTGTAGCTCAGCAAATGGTCTTGGTGGGAATGGGATCTTTGGGATCCCTTTGGATCCCCTGGATCTCCCTGGGATCCCTTGAAGCCCGCACGTTTATACACTTTTGCCGGGCCGCTGCCATATTTGTGTCTCCCCGGGCGACCATTCCTGGGATATCCCCGTCGCTCGCCTCCTTTTTGTTTCGACTCGGAACGTGGCAAACAATTTATCAAACAAAATATGCACTTGAAATACACGTAGTAGCTGGTAGTAGCACACGCCGACTGCATTTTTATTCAATTTTTTGTGCTGTTTTGAGGGAAGAGCCCGACCCACATTCCCGGTTTTTGGTGATAAAGTGCGGCAGTGAAATGAATTCGTAAGTGGCAGGGGGCAGGGGGCAGGGAATGTTCGCTGGTTCCCATTTGGGCCAAGGAATTTATGGCCAGCGATTCGTTGGAGGGAACTAGAGAAGGCCGACAACTAGTTTTAAAGTGGTGGGATCAAAGGGCCTGGGACTGGATCGAAAAAGCACCTCTTGAGTTCTATTTTTGGGGTAAGGAGGAGAAGCAGGGAGCATAAGAAGGCATTTTGCCATATTTACATACAACAAGAACGTGAACTTTCAGCTCCTTGCCAATTAAAAGTTAAATTATTCTATTTTGATTTTGTCAAATGAACATTTGACATGCAAGCGAAGGCCACGCCCAAGCTTCATTTTCCTTTTGGCCTTTAAGGGGGGGTTTTCTGACAAAGACATAACAGACATAAGTTTAAGAATTTATGAAGTTGTTCAACTGGAAAGCTTTCTAGGGGAAATTAAAGAACATATTAAATATATATATATATATAAATTTTGGATATTTTAATTGGGGAAATTATAGAATATTTCATGTATTCATATACCTGTATATTTTAGATGTTTTCAGCACTGCTGTAAACATTTTATTTCCCACGTCTCTTGACTTTTGTAAACGTTAATATTTCTTTAATATATATCCTTTAACTGCCTGTCCCACTTATCCTTTATATTGTGTGCTCATTAATCCCCAGCGGTGCTTTATCGATTTCCTTTGCCGCTAATGCAAACAGATAAATCTGCCGAATGAGTCGATTTGTAGGTACACAACATGGGCGCAGGATGTGTTCCATGGAGTGGCGTATCCTGGGAGGCTCTCCAAATGGGGCCTAATGTGGGACGCAGTCAGACGGCGGTAATGAACTGTTGCTATTGTTTGTTATTAGTTTTTATGGCTGGTGCTGTCGCTTTCGCTGTTGCTGCTGTTACTGCTGTTACTGGCATTGTTATGGCCGCTGGCACCGCTCCACTCCGCCCACAATAATTCCCATTTTCGGGAGGGGGAAATTGTAATTTGTCTCCATTTTTATCATTAAAATAACAATTAAAGCTTTCGTGTGTGTGTCAGTGGCACGCTTGCTTCGTCCTGTAAATGTGTGCAGCATTTGCGGTCTATATATCATTATGAGTCGGAAGGTTGGGGTATTGTATGGGTAGTTTTATAGCTTGTAAACATTCGTAGTTATTGTTAAAGAAAATTACACGCCTAGGAATGCACTGAAAAAAATGTAATATGACATTTTAAGTTAGTGATGTTGAGTTTGCATGTGAACAAAATATTTTTGTATGTAAATATTGGCTTTTAGAAGTTCCTTAGCATCGAAAAACATAAAAAATTCTGATGCTCGCTCATGTTGATTATATGTTCTATTCTGATTTCATATTTATTTTTTTCTGTGTAAAAATACCCGCTGGACACACTAATGAGTCAATAAACCATGTCACAACATTCAATCACTATTAGTTAATATGATTATGACCTGGCTAATAATGTTAATGAACTTAATCAAGTCCTCAGCAAGCAGAAAAAAAAAAACATATAATAATAATAATAAAGAATATGCCGTAATGCAAAAGAGCCCAGACATCGGAGTTACAACTCTCCGGCGAAGGTTTTAATTACTGCAAATCAGCAATCCAAGTTACAAGTTGCTCTGCAGCTATTAGCTCGCATGTTCACAATGCATAAGCCCATGGACTATGGACAATACACACTTGCAGGTACAAGGAAAGAGATAGGTAGCAAGATAGAGAGAGACAGACGTGGACAGGCTTTTAGCAACATGAAAATGCTTTATGGCAATTAAAAAGGTAATACATCAAATGCAAAAAATATACATGGCCGAGCATGGAGCAAGTATGCTCTATTTTTTTATAACAACCAGCGGCAAGAAAAAGAGATACAGACACGGGAAAATTGAAATGACATGAAGGCAATTGCTTGATCTGTGTGTGCAGGTGTGTTTCATAAATCGAAACCGTTGGTAAATTCCACTGGAAACTGCTCCTTTTCGGCTCACTTATAATGTCACTTATCGTCGTAAATTGATTTCGGGACTGCTGCCCAGCCAAATGTATATATTGGTTGCCATTTTATATACACATATGTATGTACATGAAACGTCAATTTGCAGGTAAAAGCAATTGGAATTAAATGTCAAACAGAGTTGTACAAATACGAGCAAAAAATAAAAGCGGTTGAGGCGGGCCCGGTGAGGCTGGGGCTTGTTCGTTAAATGCCGTCAAATTTGCAATGTCCAGTGGACAAAAGTATTTGTGTAAAACAGACGATAAGCTCACTTATTGATCCACTTGCAAGTGTGTAGTGGTCGCTGTTTTTGTTGGCCCCTTTTCCCCACATTCCCTCATTTCCCCCATTGGCGATGGATGACACCATTATATATTCGATGGCCCCCGATTCCGGCATTTTGGCCAACTTTCAGCGCGCGCGACGCCATGTTGGAACATTTTCATAGACCATTGGACACCGTCTAAACAAATGAAGTGTGTGTGAGTGTGTTGTGTGTGTGAGTATGTGGCGCTGTCTGAGCGTTAAACAAATAGGAAAACACGGAAAATGCAAATACAAAGAAAGGACATTCTGGACAAGCTGACAAAGCAAATGTTAGGAAGCATCCAAACATCGACTTAGCACAGTTTGTTGAATAATTAAATTGTTGGTTTCGATAATAAGTTGAAGTATCGATTGCTCTTTGTTTTTGTATATATATTTGGATATATTTTTTACTAGAATATATATTTTTTTAATGAATATGTTAAGATGGTTTAGTGCTTTTGCCTATAACCTATAAAGCATTAATATTATTTATTATAAATGAAAGCATTTGCAAGCAGTACAATTTATTACAAGCCCAATATGATATTGATTAATATAGTTAACATTATTAAGGTAAAAATAAGACTGATGGAACAGTGACATCTTTACAATTTTACATAAAAATTTCTAAAAAATTACTTCTCGCTCTTAGATGAGTATTTTTCCGTTGAAAATACTCACAATCACAAATATCAATCTTCATATATTTGAACTGCAACTCAACATGTTTACTACAATTTTCATTACCTTAATTTTCATTGCAGATATCGACAAGACCCACAAGGCACACACAATATTTGAGGTAAGTTCTGTTTGACACATTTTTAGGGTTTTGTAATTCCGAATATTCATTCGAGTTTGATTGCAATTTGGCAATATCAATATGCATTCCCATAAATCACTTTCAAGTCGAAAGCCTTTTTGTTTCTCCCGCATTTTTCCCGTAAAGCTTACCCCCTCCTGCCCCAAAATATCCTTTTGTGTACGCTTTTCATGTGGGTCCTGGGTGCGTTGATGAATGTTCTGCCGTCCGGCCTGGCTTGTGTAGTTTCAATTGATTTTACAAATTGCAAACAAATTTAGTAAACAACAAACCAATGCAAACCGAACCAAACATAACCGAATCAGGGAATCGCAGAAGCAAAATGCCAAATTTCCAAATTGGAAAATATTACAAGACCAAAACAAGAGATTTTATTTCCCTTGCCATATCGAAATGAGGCTGTCAGAGTTACTCGGAAAGCACTTAACTAACTTAGAAGGCCCTTGGGCAAAGATTTGAAATGTTTGTTAATTAGTCGACTCGAGATGAGTGAGTGAAGGACCCGGCAACATTAGATATTTTATGCAGGCTGAACAAGAGCCCAGGTCTCTCTCGCTCTCTATCTCTTTGTAATGCAAATCGCACGCAAATGATGCCCGAGAAAAATATGAAATGAAGTCCTTATCCCCGCTGCTCTATTACTTTTAGTCAGGCCCCCCCCGTCGCCCCAAAGGCCGCCCATGTCCCAATTGGTGTGAGCTTCGCAAAAAGGGGTTATGCAAAGTCAAGCAACCTGAAAAAGACACATTTGTGATGCAAATTCGCCGGCTGCTCCTCCATGGCAACGGCCTGGCAACGTGTAAATCAGGCTAAGTACGTGGTCTTTTGGTGCTTTTGGTCTTTTACCTGCCAGCGATGGCAATGGCTTTGCTTTTGCTTTTGGTTGGGGTTCAGGTTCTGCGTCGTTCTCGCCCCGAAAAAATATGCAACAATTTTTGCCTGCTCAACTTTTGAGGCACTGCAAAAAATGTAAGGAATTTGAAATGGTTAATGTAAGAATTTTGGTAGATTTTGTAACATATTAAATTTATTTTGAAACTATTATTTAAGGAAATAAATTAAGTATTATATTAATAAAAATTCAAGGAAAAGAAGCTTTACTTTTGTTTATTTTTAAATGGTAAATTAATTTAGGAAATAAATTAAATACTAATAATTCCGATTTTGTTATCAAATGGGTACTCAAGAAAAGGATTAAAGTATAGAGAGTAAAAAATAAAATACATTCTGATAAAGAATATTAAATTATGAAATATATATAAATAGTTTCTGTCAATTAAATATAAACTAAAGCAGCCTACTTTCGGTGTACAGATTTACTTCCTCTTACATTTTTTTATTTTTTTTTTTAATATGCCAGCGACCGAAACTGGGAGGCGTGGCAGGTCCTGAAAAAAGAGGGCGGGCCGGAAACCCCACAGCGAGTGGCGTCCTCTCTCTCAAAGCTTGTTTGCACGGCCCAAACATTTGCCGTGCGAATCGTTTTGCTTGCTATGAAATAATTACATATGCATGACAGCCCAGTCAAAGTGTGGGCGTTTTCAATCGCTAGCAATATACCCGTGCACACACAGTGCGGATTCTACCTATACATAGCTATATATATATATATAATATCTGCATGAAAGTCAGGTTCACAGTGGGTGCTAGTGGCATTACGTATACGCCCCGGCTGGCTGGCTGCCCTTTTTGGTCCCATTCTCCTGCATGTAATGGCCCGACCAGACCTTCCAATTGTTGTTTTAAATTAATTAATTTCGTTTTCATTAGCAACAGTAGCGGCAGAGATGCTGCAACAACAACGAGGCTTTTGTTTTTTAATTTTATGTTTTTATTTGCCAATTTGCGCTCGGGCTTCGATTCATCGAATGCGATTTTCGCGCCACTAATTATTATTTAAATTTAAATTTTGATACGCCGCCAGCCGGTGCCATGATGGCGCAATGCCCAAACAAATGGGATTATTTAAATAAATAAATGCATGGTAAAAATCAAGAAGTTAGCCCGTATTGGGTCATTAAAAAAAATGGCGACTCACGCATGCCAAACAAAAATTTACATTTCCAAATAGGGATAATATAATTGCATCTGGCAAATAAAACAAAGGGACATAAAACCAAGTACATCCAGAGAAATGAATGTGTAATGAAGCAATATTGAATTTGTCAATATAAATAAAGGGAGAGGCACTCAATGGAAAGGAGAGATTTTATTATTTGGATATGGAAAATATTGGAGTTGTATTTTTTTCCATATGAATATTTTACAATGCATTTTAAAATAAGTTCCGTTAAATAACTCTTAAGTTAATAAGGAAGTTTAGGAAAGTTTATATAATTTAACAGGGTCTAAATTTAATAAATGATAATTTTAGTGTATCATAATTTCTGACACCCTTTTAAGTGTCTTACAAGCCCTGATGATTTATTTTCCAATGAACAATTTAACTTCTACCCCTCCTATTTTATATTAAATTATTTTCTTTGTGGAAACTCTTCTGTATTTTTCCAAAAAATGTAAAGGACAAGAAATAGCCACAACTTTCTCTTTATTTGATTTATACTTATTATATAAGACCACACTGAGAACCGCTTAAAAGGCTACCAAGATTTATGGCCTAGTGGGTAATCCTCCAATCCGATTGAGCTTCGCCGTCCGCCCCGGCAATTGCAATTATTTTTTATCTGTGCGGTCTGGGGCTTGTTTATAAACTCATTTCTGCATTGTAATCCGCCTATTTGGCAAGCGACTCCGATGCGTGCTTACTAAGCGAAATGCCAGGACGCGCGAGTACGAGGACGAGGACGAGGAGGAGTATATTGCGGCGCAATGGGCCGGATCGAGCATTACAATGTAATTACAGCGAATGCAACTTTGTCTGGGCAGGAGATGGGGCAGGGGCAGGGGCAGAGAGGCTTGGCGAAATTTATGTAAAAGCCGGCGTTGCCGAGCACTCTGTGCCACGGTTTTTGGCCCATTTTAAAGGCGGCAAACAACAAAGTGAAATTTTAATGCAAACTAATGCAAAATCTTTCGATATAAAACACGGCAACGCAGCAACAGGAACGACGGCTGGCAGCAACATCAACAAAATAAATTGAAAAGCAAAATGCAAAGTGAACGGGAAACAGGAGAAACGGGAAAGCGGGGAAACAGGGAAACCAGGGAACCAGCTAGCAGAGAGGGGGAAGCCTGGAGGAGGCGGTATCCTGGCAGGATCGTCCTTGGCGCAGCAAGACAAATGAGTCTGCATCAATCTTAATTAATTATTTAAACGCAGCGGGCATGGAAATGGCGTCGTCGCCCGGAATTAAAGCAGCAGCGATGGAGCGCCAAGCTGGCAGATACACGGGGAAAAATTAAGCGAAAGTTAAAAAAAATATATTTAAATAAATGCTTTAGAGAAAGGGAAGTTACAAGCCATTTTAAGCAGACTATTAACACATCTTACAATCATTCAATTACTTTTAGCTTAAAGCCTTATTCCTTTTAAATCTCTAAAAAAATTCACACCATTTATTTTTAATACTTCTTTAAATAGGTATCTTTAATATATTTCTCACACTGTTCAAGGAAGAAAATATTGAAAGTAGAACTGGGGTCGCGAGCCCGCACTACCACCGACAACTGACGTTTCCTTTTTGGTTCTGACTTCTCCTTTTGGCTTTTGTCTTGCGCGTAATTAAAACGAAAGCCTTTTGATATTTAAATTATTTTTCATAAATTGCATTGCACCAAGGAGCAGTACCAGCCGGAAGGAGCCAGGCACAAAGTGTGGCTGCGATTTTTCAATTGGTAGTTTTTATACACACTCGGCCGTAGGGTTCAACTTGCCACTTGGTGCGGCAGCCACTTGATTTTAATGCAAACGCCAAGAGCCGCGACTGGCATTAGGTTAATTTGCTGCGGCTTGTGTTTAAATGAACTCTCGTTGCACACTGGAGGCACTGGTGCCGAGAGCTGGCTTACACACGTGAAAACCACAGCAGCTGCTGTCAATCAGTGTCATCAGCATCGTCAGCCCTCTGACCGCAGCCAAGGCTAAACTGCCATAAAAACCAAGATTCTGCTGTAGCCAAAGCCACTTAATAGCAGCAGCAGCAGCAATAGAGAAAGGGAGATCCAAAGCATCCAAGGAATGCCCAAGGGTGCCCAAGGAGCCCACACTCTGCGTGGCCTTCGGTTCGTGTCTAGTAATTATGATTAATCTCATTTAAATTAAATGGCTTAATTGTGTAGACGGGCGCGCGTCTTGTCATTAAATGATTTTTATCATAGATACAAAATATAATTTGCTGAGAGTCGAGGCACCTGCCACCCACCACACAGCGCTGCAACACCACAACCGAACGAAGGGTCGCCCTCCTACCCTAATTTACATACCCTGAGTTACTAATGAATACACAGCGAGATATGAAATAGTGTACTTGTAAAATGGTTGTCTAAAAATCATTTTCAGTCTTTACAACTCATTGTTGGATTAAAATATAAGTTTTTTTTAGTTTAAAATACTGTTAGGAATACAAAAACATTTAGTAAGAAATGATGTATCGAAATATTTTGCCATGTATCGATTTTAATACCCGCAATAAAGTCTGTATCAATTAATGAGTCATCTAAGATCTTAAAAAATTTTCAAAAATATGTGTTTCGATCTATAAAATTATTTTAGGTAATTTATTTTAGAATATTTCGATTTGATTTCAGGGTTTTTTTTTAACATTTAATTTGGTCTTTAACTATGCAATAAATATGGAACAGAAAAAAAAGTAATCTTACAAAATGTTAAACTATAAATACCACATACACTCTAGAATAAGCATTTTCTAAATGCTTTCATCTTAAATATCTCTTAATCATCTTGATTAATTAATAATTATACTACATATATTTTAAAACAAACATTTATTATGTATTTCGATCCTATAGTAATTTGAACGTTTCCAAGACCAAAAACTAAATAGCTTTGAGAAAAATGTGCAACAAAATATTTTAGTATGATGTAGTCATATTTTATTAGAAACTTTGTATATAGTCCCATTTATCTGTATTTAAAATTTAAAAATTTAACTTAAATTTATTTAAAAACTAAACTTATTTAAGAAATACACGTCGTTTCATACAAATGTCTTTTCAAATTATTCTTCCCCTGTACGAAAGGCCTCGGCATGCAGCTCCGGGCGTGTCTTCTTCGTGTGCCAAGTGGAATGACATTTCTAAAGATTAAATCCTTGCTTTTAGCGCTTAATCCGTTTTATCAGGGCGGAAGGGTTAAACGGGGAGGGAAAGTGGGAGCGGGACCGCAGCACGGGGTCCGGTTTTGGTTTTCATTCGACGGTTTTTGGTTTTCCGTTCGCTTCGGTTCGCTCACCCTGCGGACCCTGCGGTTGCAGCTCCTGTCCGGACAATGTCCGTGCCCGGGCCGTGTCCTGGCTGTGTCCCGGCCGGATCCCGACAACTATGTTGTTGTTATTGTAAGGGATAAAGCCGCGCAGAGTGAATGGCGGCACGACGGAATCAGATTTGAAGTATTCTCTTCACTAAAAAGCGCGGTAATTGCCGTGCTGCCTTAGACGGGGGTGCAATGGAGCCATTAGCAGGGCAAATATTATTTTATTCAATTAAAATGCACGGATTCAGCGGCACGTCACGTAGCCACCGTCGCGGTGTGTTTGCCTTTTACCTTTTTGCACCCAAGTTGGTGGTTGCATATTTCGGGGTACAATATCAATATCTGTTGGCCGTGTTAATAAAGCCATTTGCCTATGCATATACACACGTATTAAATGTGTCATGGTCCAGTTTTTTAATATTCTTTTTGTACATTGTTTTCACTTGCGTGAGTGTGTGTGTGTGTCCTCTTTTTTATTGTAGTCTCTGCCGTTCTTTATTTAATGTCAATCGTTTTGTTCTGGTTCCCGGGGATAAAAACATATATTCCACCCTCTGTCACAAAAAATCCCCATCAAGTTTATAGATTAAAGTGGAAAAAATGCAAATATATATTTTGTCAATCGCATATTGATGGTTAATTACATTTTCAGATTTAAATAATAAAGCACTTGAAGGGCCGCAAAATGTAGAATGAATTCCATTTGTAGAGGTGCTCAAAATTGATGCAAGTTTTTTTTTGGGTCGTTGCAACTGAGGGATTATCTGCGAAAGTGAAGTAATCTTAATGGTAATTTGGTGTGGAAAAAAGTTGGATGTTTTTATCACAGAAATGTCAAATGAATATACTTGTGCAACTTTGTGAATGATATTTTTTCACAAAAGATTTTATTGTATATTTTGCTTTGAATGGAGGTTAAAATTTTATTTAATATTAAATAAAAGTGAAAGGTGTTTGAAAATATTTGTTAAAGATCATAAAAAAATATATTTTAAATAGATTTAATTGTGACTAGTTGGATTTTATAAATTTGAACTTAAAATAAAATTGAACTCATTTTTTTTTGGTAAGTACTAGAAATGTTACAGTGTGAATATATCGATAATAATATCTCATTTAATATATCGAATTATCCTTACTGTGACGATATATACATATTTTATTTGTACAGCATCAATATATATTAATAATTTATCTTAACAATATCAATACATCCATATTTTCTAGTATCCCTAGTTATTCTCTTTCTATGTCTCTTGGAATAATCTGAAGCGCCCCATTTCTTTCTGTGTCTGAGAACAACATTGTAACTCATCGATTACGCCAAAGTTTGCCGAGTTCCAAGCAAACCCTCAGACATTTTGTGGCCACACTTAGCCAGCGATTCCAACTGTGATTCAGTGTAACAGTTTTTGGCAGCAATATTTCCATTATGATTACCTAGTCTGGGGAATTATTGTTGGACGGTCTAGACGCTGCCTCGATTGTTGTTGATGATGTGGCCTAAGCTGGTCAATGGTGGACATTCTCGGAAATTTATGGCGCGACGCAAATCTGCACAATGCAACCATAGTCGGGAGTCCAGAGTCCGCACGGTCCGCATCCACACCACGTCCTCCTGCACGTCCATGAGGATAATACGAATATGTGGATATTTTTGGTCACGTTTGAATTTATTTGATTGCCGGCACTTTTAGCATTGTTGGAGCTGGCTGACGTTTTATTTAATGCCCTGCCAGCAGCAGCAGTGGCGAAAAACGTGAAAAGGACCGGGGGTTCGGGGGTCCGCGATCCTGCAGGACGGCGGCCAGGCCATGGAAATTGCTCAGGAAACGTACAATTTATTTCAGTTCATTTCTTTTTGCCGCTATTTCCACTGGCCGTGGGGTGGTGCTTGTGCCGTGTGGGTGTATTAGTGTGGTGGTGTGGGCGTGGCCCCACCGCCCACTATTGATGTTGATGTTGCCTACTTTCGATTTTGGCATGTCGCGACGCTCACGTTCAGCAATTGTCCTTGTTTGCGTCCTGTCTGTGCCAGCGTTCGTTGCACTTGAAAAATAAATATGGGAAATATTCCATGAAGAGAAGCTTTATTATAATTATATACGGATTCAATATTCTTAAAATTTGTCATGCAGTCTTAGAAATAGCTGCAATTGTTTTGTTTATTAAGAAATATTAGATTTTGGCATACTTTTTAATCGCAAAACTACACTAACCTTTTTTAAGCAATTAAATTTGGTATTTAAATAAAGAATACTATGAAATAATAAATCTAATTAAAAAAAACAATTTTATAAATAAAATATATATTTTAAATATTTCTTGATCAAAATTTGACAACAAATTTGGGTTTAAAAATTTTAATCAAATGCTTAATACATTTCTAAAATTTAAATAAGTGAGCTCTCTTTGTATTTTGCCATGTTTTTCTTCATGTCCATGGAATTTGTTTGTCCCGACCGTCATTTGGCGGTCGTCGTCCTCCGTCCTCAGCGTCTGGCGGCATAATTTCAGCCATGGAAGTTGCCAAGTTATCAGCCAGACTACGACAACGACAGCGTTTTCGACGACACGACCCACCTGGCAGACCTCGCAGAAGGCAAACAAGCCATTTGATGTTTTCATTTGGCCGCCACCCATCGACCACCGTCGACCATCGCTCTCAACTCAATTCAAGTTGAGTCAACTGCCGGCTGCCAGCAAAGAAGGCCTTTGTTTTATGCCCCAAAAAAAAGTAAAACTAAAGGCGGTGCCAGTCCTGCGGTTGAATACCCTTTTTTGGGGGTTTGAGAAGAGCCTTAAAAAAAGATATTACCCGAAATTACCTGAAGGTTTTTTCTGGGTATTTTTAAATGAAAGGAGACAAGGTAATTCATGGCTGGTGGTTTGTTTAAACCTTAAAGAAATTGGGGAATTTTAAATAATGTGTTTAAGCTCTTTGGGGAAATAAGTTATTATAGTAAAAATAATATTATAATAATTAGTCTTTATAAAATTATCTATAAGCACTAAAGAACCTTTATTAAAAATATTACAAAATATATGTTGATTAAACTTAACAAAAGAAATTCCTAAATATCCCAAGTAGTACTTACTTTCTTATTATAAAATATGCTGCCATTTAATAGTTATAACTTGTATTTTTAAAGCAGATTACCAGATGAAAATACCCCCCCAAACAAAACCTCCCCAAGGGTATCAAATATTATTACAACTGGTAATATTTCCGACTGCCCAGAGTTGATGGCCATTATGTCTTGCCGTGGGCCACCGCATGTTGCCAAAACTCCGCCACCGAATCATGTGTATCTTTGGCTTTAGCTTTAGTTTCTCTGCTTTTTTGGCGTGACAAAGGCGTATAAATTTTGGCTACCAAGTATTTGCATAAAAATGCGGGGCGCCTAAACCCCCGTCGAAAGCGAGTGACAATGAAATTTAAATATTTATGCTATACGCTTAATATTATTAGACTGGCAGAACTGGCAAAACTTTTAGCCAGCAACCCTGGGCGCGTGGTTATGTGACATTCCTTGCCGCCGGCAAGAGTTTTCAGTGGTTCCAGTGGTTGGTGAACTTTTATTAAAACATATTTTGCTCAGCAACAAAACGTGCATAAAAATGCCTAAAAAATGGAGTCATTATTTGTCTCAGGGACAGTTTAAAAACAGAAAAACCAGGCGGCAGGAAATGAGAGAGAGAGTGCCAACGCTTGTGGGTTAAAAAGCGAAAATGGCACGCAACTAGGACAACTAAGTGAATGGAAGTCAAAGAATCAAAGTAATGAATCACTCTGGCCATAGTCTCTATATATATATATTGGAGTATATATATATAGGTAGAGCACCCACTCGGATCCCCATAGTTGGCCCCACTTGGCCCGGCAAACAAATTCAACTTGAAGTGAACTCGACTTCGAGTTGACTTTTGACCGTCAAACGGCGGAGCGAGCGAAGAGTGGAAAGTGAGCAAAGTGCATGCAAGCGAAAGTTGAGCGCAAGACGCAACTGACCCCTCCACTTTTCCGGTACGGGGGTTTTTCTTTCCCCCCGCCCCGCCCTCCGTGTGCTCCTCCTGTCCCGTTGGCTTAGGAAAAGTTTCGAAAAGTATTTTACACGGTCGCCGTTTGCCAGGGCGAAACTGATAGTTGCCTCTTAATAAATGGCATGCGCTTTCCCAGCTGCCAAGTGGGCGGCGGTGGGGCGTGGCTCACCCTTAGGAAAATGCAAACGAAATGGAATCTGTGCGAAGCTGATGAGGTGAGAGAGATAGAGAATGGCAGGCAAAGGTGGAACAACTGCCGCAAGAAAAACTTGGCTAAAAGGAGGAGTAGAAAAATGTTTACACTCCGATGAATGAACAGATGGCAGATAGTTTCGGATCGAAATGCTGCACAGAAAGGAAAAGCTTATCAATAAGTTTTCTAGTTAGTTAACTTAAACTAAATGGTTAATTTTTTTTTATTTTTAAGGGAGTCGAGGAATATTTTCTGTTAAATTTATAAGCTTAACAGGGAAACATTTTATAAATATATTTTAACTTAATTCAAAGTTCAAAAATTATATTTTTTCTTTCTTTTAATTGTACATATAATATTTTTACTCACTTACTTACTGCAAACAACATTTTTCCATATATTTAAACTGAAACTATAATATTTTAAATTTATTTAAAGAGAAGAAATATTACTTTAAAATGCAAAAATAATATTTTTCATTAATTTAAATGTAAAAACTATATTTGTAGTGAATATAGAGTTTAAAAATAATATTTCTACTGCATTTTAAATGTAAAAATAATATTCTTACCGTATTTAAAGTGTTACAATAAAATACTTTAACTACATTTGTATCATAAAATCAAAATAATATTTTCTGTGTAGGTACTCCGGCTATCTAGTGTCTGCCGGGGTAACTTTCATCAATTAAATTTTTTAGGTTCCTAATTGGATTGAAGAAAGCTATGTTTTGCCAGCTAAGAAATTGGGTTTCCTTTTACCCATTTTTCGAAACCGAAACAATCAGCATTTTTCCGTATTTTATTGAAGTGATAAATCAGAAGGAGTTAGCCCAGACCACACACAATTGGCCAACTAATAAACCTTGATGCCAATCAGGCCGCATTTACCGCCGAGTTGTTAATATTAATCGTAATTGTTGCTGCCGATGGTATCAATGTTTTTGCTGCTGCATTCGAAATTCTTCGCCCTGCGGCAATTTCTATGCGCAAAACCGCACAAAATGAACAATATTCAATTAATTTAGCAAACAATTATCATCAATTTTCATTAAATTAAATAACAGTAACTGCGGAACAAATGAAAAAAGAAAAACCAACGTGCTACGTTGACCTGGAATGACAGACTTTTTCTACGCATTGCCAGCGGCAATTAGTTGTTAATAAACGCCTCATTGTTGGCGGCATTGAGTGGGAGTATTTCGCCCCCCCTTATAATTAACATACAAATAATAGCTATTAAATGGTTTAAATAACTGCAAATGATTAAAAAGGCCAAATAAATAGGGAGGGAAAATAATTTTGTACTCTCAGCAAACAGCTGCAAAAATAAATAGTAAAATATGGCAAGGTAAAGGAGATTGGTGTGAGCAGAGGGGGAGAAGGAAAGGAGGGGGAGGAAAATGCAGGCTATTCAAAGCAAACATACATTTTCATACCGGCACAAATGCAGACCGCAAAAAAGTCACTCATACTTGCACATATATACATACAAGGCTCCTACATAAAAATGCTTTTAAAATGTCAAAGCGCGTAAAAGAAAGCCTTCAGCAGGCAGGAGGAGGTTACAGGGGCAGGAAGTTGTGGAGAGAGGAGGAGAGGGGAGAAGAGAGAAGGAGAGAGGCAGAGAGGTTAGTCAAAGGATTGATGGCAGCGCTTAAATAAGCCAAGCCAGGCTGGGGCTGGGCCTGGGCAGGGGGGCAAAAGTTCACATTGCGTATACGCCGTGTGCCAAAGTCAAAAAACGTAGCGCGCTTCAGAGCGTCGCCTAATCAAAAATGCTTTGCGTGCCGCTCTCAGCCCACACACACACACATACACACACAGGCACACGTTAAGTCGTACTGCCTCACACCCACACACTCAAACACAGCTAAGCCCGTATCAAGTATACGCCGCTTTGTGCCCCATTCACAGATCCTGGCGCGCGCTTTGACAGAGTTTTTATTTGCGTTTTATTAATGCTAAACGATTTCCATGGCGGCGTGAACCGCCGAAAAAACTGATTTCCCAAAGATTGCCAGCCAACCAAATTGCTGATTGACAAAGGCATCATTTTCATTTTCCTCACCTTTTAGCCACCTTAAAGGATCAATTTAACAACATTGCTTGTGGGAAGGCATTTATATGTATATTTGTCGTGGGTTTTTTATGCTATTTAAATTATATTTATGTTATTAGCTGTTAAACCAAGTTTGAATAGGTTTATTTATCGCATAAAAACATTTTTTATGATAAATAGTTCATGAATTGTGGGAGTTTTTTGTTAATAACTTTTTAATTTGTCATTAATTGGCTGGATTAAAAGAATATCCTAAAAAATATTTTCAATATGCACTTGAAAATCATTTGTAATTAAACATTTTTGGTCTTTATATGAGCCAGAATTCTGAACTTTTTATATAACTTTAAATTATTAATTTAAATAAACAGAGTATTTGTTATTACTATTTATAAGCTTTAAAATTTTTTTTCTAACTAGTATTTTCTTTATAAATAATATTGTTCTTTTGGCAATTTATTTAATTATAATAAATATTTCAGAGTTCTTAATCTATAAATAAAATACTTTTATGGCAATTTATTCAGAGACATCCTTCGACATCCCTTTGAAATTTTCTTCTGGTGACACTTTTGCTGAAACTCCTGGCGAAAAAGATAACCGGAACGCGGGCTCTTAACACTTTTCGTCACAATGTGGCACGCCCTTTTGACTGCTTTTTGCTGCTGCCAGGGAAAATGCGCGCCGCAGTGAAAGTAGCAAAAGAAAGGGGGAAAGAATAAAATAATTCATGCCGGCTGGCTATGGAGACCCTGAAGAGTGGACTCCACCAGCTCCATCCCATCACCAGCGCCCTCAGCCGCCCTCTCGTCATCGTCATCGTCATCGTCACCGTCCTCGTCGTCGTGAATAATTTGGGTCACTTGGCGGCAGTTAGTCAGCTGCATTGTTGCTGTTTGCTGCTGCGGTCGCGTTTTTCATTGTCGGCATGCGGCAGCCGCATTTTTCAATCCCTTTGCCGCCGCCGCCGCCGCCGCCTTTCCGCTTTTCCTCTCGCCATGGGCATCTTAAACGCCTTTAAACTGAAAGACGACATAATTAATTAAGCTCGGCGGCTTGACTGATGTCCTGCTTGGTCCCTTGGACGACCTCCTGCTGGCCAGACCTTCTCCCTTTCGGCTCCACATTGTAATGCGTGCCGCGAAAGGGCCACAAATTTAGTGGCAAGTCAACATTTGGAAACGCGAAAAAAGGTTATTTTGGGTTTTAAAATTATGACAAGTTGTTTTTTAATTTATAAGAAAATGAAGTCTAAAATAGAAGGGGAAATGTTTAGTTCTTTGAAACTTAAGGGAAATATTTTTTTGGGTATTTTTTTTCTCAGTTGATTTGGGAATAAACTTAAATTAAATTAATAAACTTAAAGTGGTGAAATTTATATTAATTATTTTTGAGGCGTGACTTGTAGTTCCATTTTAAAAAGATTATGGTCAATAATTATATATATAATTATATAAATGGTTTTAAAAATATGCTTTTTAGGTCTTCTTTAGTTATTCTTTAGAACCATTTGTAGTTCTGTAATTTATATTAAATATTTTCAGACTTTAATTTATTGATTTTAAATACCTAATATGTCTGTTTCATTTTATAATTATTTTTATGGCTGGAAAAATGTTTTTCCTAGCCCTAGCCTCTTTTTTCGTTTATATGAATTAAAGGAAGTTAGATTTATGTTTACTGTAAAATCCCATTAACTCTTAAACTTATTTAAAAATACACATTTTTCTGTGTGTAATGCGTGCCGCGAAAGGGCCACAAATTTAGTAGAGCTACTGCTCCTGCTGCTCCTGCGGCTCCTCCTGCGTCCGGACTGACCCCAAACTGGGTGACTGCGGCCGCTTGTGGCTCATTTGCAGTCTCCGGAAACGGAAATTTATGCGACCCAACAGGCCAAACTGGGAGCAGCAGCTCATAAAGCCCCAACTTTCAGTCTATGAATTTTCCACTCTCCACTCCGCTGGCCCTTCCTTCGTCCCCTCTGTCTGTGTGTGTGTGTGTTTTCGCGTAATAATTTAATAAAACGCTCTAACAGCAAACGCTTGATGTAAATGTGAAAAGTTTTCAAATGTTTGGCTGCAGCTCTCTCGGAGCGGAAGTGCTGGCAGCTAGTGAGTGCAGTGATTGCTCTCGCCTCTGTGTTGTTATGTGTTAATTTTTAAAAAACCGCCTGGAGAAAAAGAGCTAAAAAACAAAACAAGCTGGGAAGGAGTAGTCCGGCTCGAAAACTCGGAGCAAATGGAAATAACACAAAACCCATTGCTGTGATTACTTTTCGAGAGAGAGAGAGAAAGAGCTGCTACCGCAAAAAGCTGTTATTTTCCTATGCCCTTTTTTATTTTGGGCTTGTTTTTTTTTTTAGTTATTTTGCGTTTCGGCGAATGGCCAGCGGTCAAACGGGAATAACTTTGCTCAAAAACTGTTGCACTTTTAATGCGTTTCGTTTCGGCTGCTTAGGTTCTGGCCGGGCTTTTTTGTGGCTCAATGAACCCGGCTGGCCAACTTTCAGATGGCCCGAGTCTCTCCGGAAATTCCTAAAAAATTTAAATGCATTTTTTGAACTTTTGTTTTAACTCAACAACTCTTTATTCGGAGTTATTTTTTGTTTTTGTTTATTTGTGGAAGAATTGGTATTTTAAGCACTACCAAAGACCTTCCAAAAACAAAATGAACAATCCCATAGGACTTCTTGAAACTGATACAAAAATATAATAACATAAATGCATTATCTTGCGATTTCTTGGTTTTTAAATGACAATTTAAGTAATGTCATATCATATTTGTGTCCTAGGACTTTGGTGCTATCCATCTTATAATTACAAGGAGTTTTGTACAACATAAATAGTAACTTAAGAGTTACTTATTTACAAATTACTAAATTAAATTGCAGTAATTTTCTAACTGTGATATCAAATAAAAAGCATTCTTCTTTTTATTTTATAGCCATTTACAGTAATAAAAGTTTGAAAATATTTTTTAATTAAATGGAAGTCTTAAAGAAATTTGTTCCTTTAAGTCATAACTCTTCTAATTAAATTTTCCCAGCAAAACAATTAAGCCTCTGTCTAGGAAAGCTTTCAAATAGCCAAGTACTTATCCATTTCAGTTTGAAATATATATGTTTAAGCCTTTAAAGGGGTTTCATTATCTTAAGAACTGACATTTGAAGGACCTTTGGTACTTTCTCTGAAACTCTCTGGCAATGGCAGAAAATTTAAATGCATTTTAAGCTTTTGTTTCGGAGGCAATTCATCTTGAAGCGTGCTCCATGATGTTTATTTATGCCGATGCATTATTCTTATTATTGTTGATGTTGCTGCTGCGGCAGCAGTAGTTGCTGCTGCTGCTGTTGCTGCTGCTGCTGCTGTTACTGTCAGCAGCAATATTGTCCAGTTAATGTCAGGCGTTGGCCTGGTCAATGCGATTACGCGGTGTTTGCATTGATTGCAGCAGGGACACAATCCGGTGACAGAGCTTGTCACTGCAAGTTGCTCGGTTTGCTTTTTCCACCCTTTTCATTTTCATTTTCATGTTCATGTCGTTTGTTTGCTGGTCATAATATGACGACGATAGGGGGGGTGAGAAGGGACTGGGCCTGACATGGCAGAGTGTAAATTAATTGCATAAATTAAGTGAAAATGCACGTACTTGACGGAAAAACTGGGAGTGCGTGAAGTGCTTCGGCGACTGCGTAATGTAATCTCCAGGTGATAATTGATTCTGGCAGGTGAAAGGAAAGCCTTTGGCCCGCCCCCTCTTCGATTTTTAAGGCACAGCAAAAAAATAATTATCTAAATAATTGAAAAGGGATACCGCGTCAGAGGGTCCTTTCAGGGGCGGGGGAGAGTACTTCTTGCCGAGTTCACTGGGGCGTCAAGGTGCTGCTGTTTCACTTTTAATTATGTAGAACAACAGGTCCTGGCAGCTGGACACTCCTCGCTGGTGTTGGCTGCTTATTTGATTTTCTTTTACGCTTTCCCGACTTTTTCTTTTCCGCTTTTCTGTTGGGCTTTCCTTCCCCTCCTTCTGTTAACTTGTGATCTGTGAGCTGCAGAAACTTTTGGCTAAGAAGTTTAAAGTGAATGCTCGCTACCTTTGGCCCCGGTCTCAGCCCTTTTAATGGCTGCTTTAGGTTGTGTAAGCCAATTAGTTCTTAATTTGCAATTTGTTTTGCTGCAGTCGCCCCACCACCCCACAGCTTTCTCCAAAATAAAAAAAAAGAGAGTATAAAATAATATAAAGGAGAAGAAAAGGGAGAGCGAGAGCGGAGGAGCTGGGAAAACAAAGCGGCCAAAGGAGTTAAAGGCAAAGCCAACCAGCAGACGAGCATATTTAAAAACTTTTGTTTTTCAACTTTGCTACTCTTCCTTTTTACTTATATATTTTTTTTATTTTTTATTTCGCATTTTTATTGTTGCTCGACTCGACTCGACTCTCGACTTTTTCCTCCGCCATCCGCATCCGATGGCTGCTCTTCCTTTAAAACGCTTCTTTCCCTTATAGTTTTTTGTGTTGTTTTCCTTGTTTTTTTTTTTTTTGCTTTTAATGCGAAACTTTTAACTGAATTAATTCCTTTTACTGCGCTGCTCGCGCTCCAGCTCCTGTTCCTGCTACTTATCTATGGCTCGAAATGCGCAGCCAGGCGTTTAGTTTAATCTTTTAATTTTTTCTTTATTTTTCCATTATTTTTCCCTTATTTTCCCCTCTCTGCTTTTTTTTTTTGAGAATTTTCCCAGCAGCCTCAGCTTCTTTGGCTTCGATGTTGATTAAAGACAAGGCAACTTTTTGGCCATATGCTAAATTGAATTGTCGGTGGAATTAATCCCCTGAACTTCTGGCGAGAAAACCCTTTTGGCCTCCTGTTGCACATTCGCGATGCTGGCCATAAATCATGTGCCGCTTTCCCTGCGTAAATGTGTTTGTGTGGGTGGGCGTGTTTAAGCCATAAAACCGAAGAGTCGCGAAAGGGGGAAATTAATATTTTAGTTGGGCGAACACACGCACCAAGCAGCTGTCATAAAGGTAAATGTCATAAAGCGATGTGGGTTGTGCCCTGCCTCCAAGATGGCAGATGGAATGCTGATCCCGTTCCAGGCGGTGAGCTGGGTAGGTGGGTGCACGGATAAAAATAAGATAGAACTTTTAATGTACTTTAAATTTGTTGTATATTTTATTCTTCTTTCTTTCCTTTACATAAAAATATATCTTAAGAAGACACAGAATTAGCTGTGGATTTTAATTCAATTAAAATTTTGCTGAGTTTACTTTCAAGCTCTTTTTAAATTAATTTTAAACACTATCCTTCAAATCAGGTATATGTGTCTATCACATTTGATTCCCATGGTAGTAGTATTCTGACACCAAGAAAGATACAATTTCTCTCAGTGCACCAGTGGGTGCGTGACCTGGCGTCGGCCCGTCTGTAGCGAAGACTTTCGTCCCATTTCATTTCGTTTGCTCCAAGTTTATCAGCGTCGTCGTAGTCACTGGCGGATGTCAGAGTAAGTGAAATATTTCCAAACAAATAAAATGAAATGTGCCGCAAAAGCGCGCACTGAGCAGACAAACAATACCGAGTGAAATAAAGCGTACAAAACCCTGGGAAAAGAGTGAGGAAAGCGGAGAAAAAGGAGCCAAGCGAAATGGTAACATGACATAAACATGACATTTGACTTTCTTTCTCCTATGTATTCCCCTCGCCCTGCGATATGGCGAAAGGAGGGGTTCTCGCTGGCTTTTCGGCTCCTTTTTGGCACGTGACTGGCCGCGCTTAGCGGCTGAGCAAATCATATGCACCTTTGTTAAGGAATTATAGACCCCCAGGTGGCACGCGAATCAAAAATGCACGAAAGGCGTGCCCCCAGGAGCCAAACATGAATCGCTTAATATTACACAGGAAAATAAAGCCTTTATTGCTGCCAAATTAAATTTAATCTGTTTTCTATTAAAGTAATTATTTTAAGCAATGATATAAATGATATATAAAATATAATATTTCTTTAGTGCTGCGGAAAAATCAAAGTAGAAAGTTGGGTAATTTATTTAAATACATTTTGTTGTCTTATTTCTCATATCTACAATTTAAGTGTTTATTAGAAAAATTAATTACTTGCTTTAAAAAGTAAGCAAACAAATTATTCACATTTCTCTGTGCAAAATATTAAAACCGCCGACTAAGCCCCTTGGGTATATTCCCTGAAACCCAATCCCGCCGAGAGTATTCAGGCTTTGTCCTGTCAAAACTTTGTCTGGACCCCAAACGCTCCGCTCCACAACCCACACCGCCTTATTAATTTAAAAGCCTTTAGCCAGAAAAAATAATGCCAGGGCCAATTTGGCAAATTGTTTGGCATCTAAGCTAAATGTTACGACCCAGACATGTGGCCTGAAATTTATGTGCTCGACAATTGTGCCGCCCACATTCATGCGCCCTTTTTTCCCTTTCCCCGAGTGAAAAGTTTTCAATAAATGCAGGAGAGGAAGACCCAAAGTCAAAGCCAAAGCCAATCAAGAGTGAAGCCCAGAACTCAAATCAATGGCCATTCAACTTGAATGCATTTTAGCAAACTTCGTTTTTTTTTTTGTATTGTTAGGAGGAGCAGGACGAAAGTCCCGAGTCAATTGTCAGCTGCCATAATAATTTGCCACATCATTAGCGTTTTTCGGCTCGAGTCAGGGAGAGGGAGAGTTCCAACATCAAAGTGGGTAATATGCTCTGACAGGTCATTCCACAGCGGCGTACTTTCAGATACAATATCTTGGCCAGCGCGAATTAGAAAGGCATTAGGGGCCAGAGCAAGTCAAGGCAAAGCCCCAAAGCCGCAATGCCCGGCAGAGAGCTCTGGCCGTGCCACTCCAAGACATTAGCATTTTTAATTTCCAATAAAAATTCAAAAAATCGCCGCACAAGTAGGCGATAAAAAATTAATAAAGCTGCGATTATACGGAGACCGGAGAGACCGCCGAGACCGCCGAGACAGCCGCGACTCAATGTCAGTCAGAGGAAGCAGGAGCAAGAGCAGGAGCGGGAGCGGGAGCAGGCCCAGGAGCAGGAACACCACTAGGCCAGAGAGCTGTGAAAATAATTTGAAATTCAATTTTCGACAATGGCACACAAAGGAATCGCGCCGCATCAGCAGCAGCAGCGGCAACAGACAGCCTTCCTGCGGGGTTTCCTGGGCGTAGGGGGATGGGTGTGATTCGGTGGGTGGTTGGGGGGCGGTTGGCTTGCGGAGTGGGTGGCTATCGGTGGTTGGCCTGGCCAGGCCACGGCTCGTTAGGAGGCAAGCGAGCGTCCGCCGGAGTGCTCTACCGAGGTACCTGTGGCCTGGTTACTTTTATGCACTGAAAGTAAAGGATTTTCTATGATCATTTTCCTGAAATATAAATTTTAAAAATATTTTCAACTTTTAGAAACATTTTTAAATATTTTTTACCATTAAAGAAACTATCTTTTAATATACTAACTCATTAAGCATCCTTATTTTCTTACAGTTTACGTATTTCTGGTAGTCAGTCAGCGTTGAATGAGAGCTTGTTGAATGTCCAGCAATTGCAGGGCCTGCGGGTTTTTCGGCGGGCAGAGAGAAAGAGAGAAAGGACTCGTTCACTTGCAACATGGCGTGGAAAATTTACGATTTTATTACTCAATAAATGCAAAAACTCGCCACTCGTAAAGGAAAACCCATTTCTCTCTCCCCGCATTCGGATGCTGCTGCTGCCACTGCACTTCCCGGGGTCGTCTTTAAGTTCCTGCGAGCTGGGAACTGGGTTTAAATTACACTGGATGGGAGAAGCTTCTTTCCGCTGCGAAGACACGGACACGGACACCCACTTCGTCCCCCACTACACTCCACTCCACTCCTTTCTGGGTTAATGTTGGCAGGTGGAAATTTTCGAAATCCCCGGCGGTTTGGCGCTCCGCTTCGTTTCGCATCGCTAGCAGGTCATGCATAATTTAAAATTAATTTCGTTCTATGTAAAATTTTGCGCCATGGCTTAGAAGAGCGGAGGGGAGGATCAGGAGGAGGAGCAGCAGGAGCAGGACAAGGACCAGCACCAGGATGACTCTGTGAAATATTATATTTTGGCATTGTGCATTGTGCTGAATTAATAGGGCAAATTGAAATTTTATGGCCATTCAACATTTATGACGGATCGTTTGATATTTGATTTGTGTGTGATTCCGGGATGGAGCTAATCACTCATTGAGAGCCTGGTTTTGAGTTCCACTTTCCAGAAAATAATTATAAAAAAAACTAAAGTTTGCAATTGTTTTCTGGCCTCTTTCTCTGGGTATAAATTGGCAAATTCTCTTTTTTCCCTTTGCCTCTGGCAGTGTCAAGACTTTTAATTGCAACAAAATAATTATGGCGCCCTCGGGGGCAAATTGCAAATTGGAAATTGCAACTCGACGGCGGCGCCAAAAAAGCGATGCTTAGCAGCAACTTCAGCTGCACTCTCCGAAACACTCGCTGGAAATTAAAAGCAAATGGAACAAAGGACAAAAACAATGGCGACAAACAATAGTCGGAGAGCCGGGGAAACTGGTGGGGTGAGGACAATGCGGATACCCTGCAGTTAAACTTTTAAGTTTGAATGCGAATTGTGGAAGCTTAAGGATGCTTTAGCTGGCACAGTTATGGTGCAGTGAGGGAAATGGGTAGTTATAAGGGAAATTTCTTAAGAAAAAGTATGTTATCTTTTATTAAAAATTAAATACTATTGAAATAGTTTACTGAAAATTAAGAGATTTAATTTTATTGCAATAATACTTCAGTTAAATTTAAGAATATTCAGATTCCCAAAGAAGTCTATTTGCAATCTGGCACTGATAAGGACACTCTGAGGACTCCTACACCCAGGCCTGATTTAGGTCTCTGACAATATTTCTGTCTGGTTTTAATTATAAATTCTCGTTTTAAGATTTATTTCCTTCACTAAAGCCTCCTTGACCTAGAGACCGCCAGCAGCTTTTTCCACTCTAAGTAATTATTTGAAAAATTGCCAAAACCTATTCTCTCTGTGTGTCTCCCAGAAAGGTGCCACATTTTGTATCAGATTTTGTGAGCTTTTCTTTTGCCCAACTTTTGAGCATCTTGTCGAAGTCTTAAAGGTCCTGCTGCTAAATAAAATGGCAATTCGCAGGCAGGACTTTACGAGCCAAGTTGCGTGGCCTTTGGTAAAGTGTGTGTGCAGCAATTTTTAGAGCGCATTTGGATAAAAAGTCCGCAGCAAACCATTTAGCAGTTAGTTTTGGGCTTTTGGCCATTTGCAGTTGTTGCTGCTGCTGCTGCTGCTGCTGCCGGGCTTGGTTTATGCCAAGCCTTTGATACGAATTTTGTTGCCGGTTACTAGTAAGTTGTGTTCTCCTTTTATGACTGCACCAAGTGTGCGAGAAAGTTTTCATCCTACCAGCTTCCCTTGCTCCTTCCCCACCCATAACCACTCTGAAAACAATGGGCCAAGTGCTGGCTGGGGTTCGGTTTCCTTTTCTGGGGCGGGCCACCACCAGTGCGTGACGCATTCCGGCTGCACTTGAAACCCGAGATTCGGCAATGGATTGCAGGGGAATCCCCCTGCAGGCGGCCCTGTATCTGGCCAAGCTGCAAAGTGTTAGATAAAGTTTCGGCGCCACTTTGTTGACTTGCCAGACCAAAATGTGTGCTTAACTCCCAGGCAATTCCTCTGAATCTCTCGTCCTACTCCTGCCCACAGAAAAGTTATCGAAATGAAGATCGGTAGCGCTCGCAGCTGTATCGCCGAGTGGAACTTGATTTCGAGTGCAGTTGATAAAGTTTATTAAACTTTAAAGTGCTGTCTAAGGGAATAAAGGGTTTGAAGGGAAACTGAAATGGTTTGAATTTATTTGGGAGTAGATTTAACTTAAGGGATTTGAGGGGTGTAATATTTATAAGGCACATTAACTTGTAACTTAGAATTAAAAAATACCTCAACTATGATTTTACCTTTTTTGGAATTAGAATTTTCCCTTTGAAGTTTCCCAAGTTGTCAAATTCCCATTAAGTCCATTAATGCCACTAAATTACTAAACAAAACACTACATTTTCCAAACTCCCCCTCTAATAGAGGTTTTTCCGAATAATCCTATTCCCAGGAGCCCCATTAATATCGCATATATTGATCCCTTTATTCCTGCCCAAGGAATACACAAGGCCTGCACACGCGAACCAACTCAAATTAAATAAATTACGTGATCTTATTAAAAGCGTCTGTGTCTGACTCCGAGACTAGGCCATTCCAAATAGATGTCCCCTCCGCGAGACACGGTCCAAATGTGGCTTTATTTCCAGCCGACTAAACGTAACTAAGATTAACTGTTGCTGCAGGTGCTGGAGTAGGAGCAGGACCTGGAGCAGGAGCACCTGGCCACCAGGCTGCACGTGTCGCGGAGTCAGACACTCTATGGAGATAGCGGCAAATGGGACCCCAGATAGAGTCCAACCTGAAATGGAGTCCCGTTCCCCCCCCCCCAAAAAAATGGTGTGGGGAACCTGCAAAATTAAGTGCCGCAGCCGTGAGCACAAGCAGCTGCAAATTTATATCAAAAAGTTAACGCAACGCGCAACCGCACCCAAAAATCGAGACTAGTCCGAGTCCATTTGAAAGTTGCCTGTTGCGAGGAAGCCTTCTGTTGCCAGTTATTTCCTTAATGCACAAGAAGGAAAATTATAAAGTAGGAATAAATAAGAAATTAAGTACTGAATTAAGCTTGAGGCGTGTTTTTAGATAATTTTGTTAATAAATAAATTCAAGTGTTGCATTACAATTTAAGTTTAAGTTGTGATATTAGTTTAGAGAAACAATTTCAAGCTACCAATTCTCTTTTTAAAAATATAAATTCCTATAATATTATCCCTATTTTTTCCAATGTACTCCTTACCCCTGCAAAGAAGGATCCATTCCTTGGCGCGTGTATAAATCTTGTGCCGGTTTTATTTGGCTTAATGACCAGACGTGCACAGCTCCATAATTTACAGGGGGTTTTTCGGGGCGGGTTTCGTTCGTTACCATGTAGATGAGGTGGCGTCGCCCCGGCAGACAAAGTAGGCAAAGAAGTCGGTGCTCCGGCCATTTGTACGTACCTTCCGCGGGATGGTGGTGGCAGCGGAGACGGCGGCGGACGTATCCGCATCCGTATCCGTAGCCATCCTGGGTACGTCCTGGTATCTGTATCTGGGCTGTGCTACTGCTACTTGAGGCAACATGTTGCGCTTTTACTGGCACAGAAGGGGAAGTGTCTACTTTGTCTTACTTTGCGCTACTTTGTTGTGGCTTTTAATAGAAATCCTTGCCTTTGCCTCACAATCCAGGCGAGGAGAATCCCGAAGGATATTCCCTCGCTTACCTGGTCTGCCCCTGTCCTGCTGATTATCCCCAGTTCGGTCTCATGGTAATTATCCGGGGACAGAAGCGACTAGGCTTAGTCTTTGAAAGAAAATGAGTAAATCTCATAATTTATTTAATTGTATTTTAGTGTGTGCAATAAATTTCTATTAGTGGATGAGACGGGGACGGGTCCACCCGCATGTGGCCAACCGCAAAGAGACTCTGAAAGAGAGACAATGAGGACACCGAGCGTAACAATATAATAAAGGCCAACCCCCCGTGTGTATGTGTGTGCCGGCGAACAATGACTGACCAAATATTGACATAAATGTCAAACTCAAATTAGAGCTCAGGGTCAAGGGTCGTCGGCAGCTAGAGGCGACCCTCACACGCACAAAAGATGCAAGTTGTTAAATCCATCCAGTTCGGTCTCTAATCCTAAACAAACAGGGGAAAACGGAACTCAGCAGAACAGACACTTCACCCATTATGCAATAAAACAAAGAGCAGTGGCAAGGGGTGTTTGTGGTGCACAGGAAAAAAATATAAAGTCATGGTTATCTTGATTTAATAGGGGAACAAATATTACGAAATATATATTTAATATTTAGCTTTATGAGTTACAATTTATAGAGATTTATTATTAAAATTATTTATTAAGTAGTAAGAATATTGGAAAAATGTGGTTACACACCATACATAGTACTTAAAACCTCTCATAAGATTAAGTTTCTTTTGTTTTAACATATAAAAATACCTGGAAAATATTCATATTAATTCCTAGCCACTTAAATAACCCTCTTAAATCAAAAATAAAGCTTAAATTTCCCTCTCTGCACTGCAAGAGATATATTGAAGATTAAGTTTCACAAGCATATTGGAATTGTTTGATAAACAAATGGCAGGCCGGGGAATACTATCGCGGCTGCCGGAGGGGAACCTGCTTTGGATTAAAGTTAAGTACTCCGCGGCGGGGGTTCCCGGCCAGCAGCCGTAAACTACGAAGAGTGGCAGCGGCTGACTGGAAATGAGCAAATTGCACGCTAATGCAAGGCATTATGCTTTTGGATCGTTCGCAATCCGCAGTCGCACTCTCCCCCTCACTCGCTATCTAGAGGATTGTTTGCCTTTGGTGGTTGCTCTTGTTGCTGCTCCTTTTTGGTTTTGGATAACTGCGTTATTTCACCTTTAATCCGCACTTAGTGAGTATCTCACAGATGGCAGCCGAAGTACCGCCATCGTCCACAACATTCAACCACCGCTGCAAATGCACTCCATTCATTATGCACCACATTGCCAAGTGGGCAGGGGCGTGGTGGGGTTTAAATCAAGGGAGATTTTCTAACTTTATAGGGAATTTTGTATAGGAAATAAATGTTTAAAGTGTTTTTAATATAAAATAATGATTTTTAGGGCTTGATTTAAAGTTAAATGGTTAGAAACCAACAATTAAAACAACATTTGTTTCTTCTTTCTTCTTATAAACTGATTAAACACAAAATATCATAGGTAAATATTTAAAAAATATTTCTTATAAAATTCTTTGAGATATTGTAGCCCCCTTCTCGTAAGCCTCTGAAGCAAGGCTGCTTGTTTATTTCTGGTCTTGTTTATTTCACGGCATGATGCCTCTCCCACTCTGACTCGTTCTTTTTTTTTGTATTTTGCAGGGGTGGCAAAAAGGTTCTCTATATAATCTATATCCGGGAACAATGGCATTCAGTCGGTAGTAGAAGTGGCCATCACCGATCGAGGGGGAGTTTCCAGAGTTAGAGGGTCATTCCTATAGGCCTAATGGGCAAATGGCTAAATGGGTTAGGTAGTCACCACTTTAAGGCCAACCCCCGTAGAATCTATAGAATATTCATTGAATGCCCTTGTGCCAGGAATTTATGATGAGGAATGCAGCAAAATTAATATAATTTCTGAAACTAGATTAATTTCTGAAAAAACACATGGAAATATGCTTAATATTTCTAAATAAATTGATACATTTTTATCAAATTACAAAGTCTAGTTTATTAAAGTCTTGCTTCACTTTGTTCTCCAAAACTCGCAGCTTAGCAATTACCCCTCAACTGAGCGTAAATATTTCATCTATCAAATAATTAGCAGAAATTACAGATTAATATATACCTATATATATAATACGGATGGTTCAGTAGTCACTGACCGAAATTGTGGCTGCGGGTTTAAGCAAATTTGTTTTCGAAGGGTAAAGGGCGAAGGGGAATTGACAGGTTGACTGCTGCATGAATGCGGCTGAAATTCTTCTTGCGAATATTTACTTGAAATAATTGTTGGGCCAAATTAATTGAGTTACATTATGCATTAGTGCGTTCTATTTCCCTGTGTGTGTGTGTGTCGACACATAACGCAAAACCCCAAAATAGCTGGCCAGCAGTAATGACAGCAGCAACAACAACTGGACAACTTGCAACAATGCATCAGTTGGCAAGTGAAGCCGAAATATTTCACAGCCGCCCGAGCTGCTTCAATGGGGGAAATGCAATTGGAATTACAGCGGCAGCCGCAAAGGGGACAGACAGGCAGGCCATCACACAGATAAACACTGAGACAGATGTACTGGGAGAAAAATTGGGTAGAAAAAAATATAGATCTATTGTTTTAGGGGAGAAGTAATATACAACTACATTTAAATGCAGCAATTTATTGCTGAAGGAATATGTCTTACTTACTGCTAATAAATATTACCTAAATCTTAGATAGATCCTTACTTTTTGTTAAACAATTCTTAATTCTTATAACGAACTTAATAAAGATAAGGGAATTAATTATAAGCTAATATTATTGATAATAAAAAGGAAAATCTATTGAAATAAAATATGAACCCAACTAAAAATAATATTTAAAACACAACAGCGTTTAGGTATTATTTACGCCTATATTTTTAAGTGAAAATAATATAATTATTTATAAAATAAATACTTCTTTAAATATTCTAAATAACGCATCACTTTTAATTCTTTTTCTTTTCAGGTAAGATTAAAATAAATACATAATGGTTCTTACTGGAAAACGAAGATAAAATGCAAGATCTAATTATTTTCTAACCACGTAAGTTACTATAATAAACCTAAAAGCTGCAAAAATTTTATTTATAGCAAAATTTCTCAACTACCTGTGACCCTTTTTTCTCTGTGCAACAACCCAGCTAACTGACATGCTAAATATTACATACATCTTGTGTATTGTGTCCATGTGGCAAATAATTATGGCATTAATATTCCTATGCAAATATATGCACATTGCTTTGTTCTGTATCTGTGAGATACAATCCGCCTGTCTGTGGAAGGGCGCATCTGTGTGTGAGGGTTGTAGGGCACGTGATGCAGTGTGTTCATTAATATAATTATGACCGCAACAGGCGTGGGGCATAAACACAGCCCCAGCTCCAAAAAGCATATGCATTAGATACTAAGTTCCGGCTGGCTTCTTTTCGCACAGAATCGTCAAAGTATATTAAAAGCCGATAATGCAGATCAACAGGAGCAAACAGAGAGAGAAATATGAGTTGGAAATTTGTAATTTTGAAGTTTAAGTGTTTAAAAAGTGAAGATTTTTTTTGCAATAAAGTTGTCATAGAAAAAACAAATAGAAGCTTTAGTTAGAACTTACTTACAAATAAGAATTGTTATCGTTAAGTAACACTTTTTAAGAAACTATATTTATATTCTTAAATATTATATATTATTATATGTATCAAGTGCCCCTCAAAATCAACTTCTTATTTATGTTCTGTGCAAGACATCTGCAGCAGCATCGCTTCCTCCTGGGGGGTCCCCCGAAAATGTATAATCAAGCAGGTACAGACTGTTAATGGATCTAATACCGTGCCGTATCGTGCCGAGCCACCCTTCGGGCCCACTTTACTCACCCCCCACTAAGCACAGATTTGGTTCACTCTAATGAGCTCTGCGTGCGGCTTAAGGGCAACTCTAGTGCTGCTTGTATTTGCGGCACTTTGCCAATATGTGGCTAAAATTACTAGCAACCGCCGGCGGCGTAAGTGCGGATACATCACCAGCAGATGCATTTTAATTGGGATACCGAAATGGCGAATAATGGCGGACCAGAAACAGAAACCAGTACAGAAAAAAAAAAAAAACGAAAATACAGAGATAGCGAGAGAAAAATGCTAACAAAAAAGGCGGCGAATGCCCAATTAGAAGCCTATTAGTGCCGGCCAAAAGCACCCCTCCTCTAACAGGCCCCCCTTTCGAGTTGCTTGTTGCATTGTTGCTGCAATTATTGCAACACGATTCGGGGAGCGCCGAGAGCGAAGCAACAAATTACGCCAAATGGCTAATGAATAAATATGTATCTGTGACTGGTGGAGCAGGACTTTAATTCCCTTCCTCCTGGCAGTCGGAAGCCTTTGAGTTTCAGTGAATGAAAACTATAGTTGGGTCTTAAAAAATGAATATGCTTACTAATACAAGTTTGATAAAATATTTTGGGGCTTATTATTAAGATAGTTTGAAATTTGTGTTAATTTTAAAGGTAATCAAATTTCGAAAAAAAAATCTAAGCTGATATTTGATGACTTTTCTACACGTTTCTTTATTTATTTTTTTTTACAGTTTTACAGCTTTTTACAGTTTATTTCCATGGAAAACAATGCTCTTATTTTCCTATAAATAAGCTTTTTTTTTAATGTAAGAAATTCAATCTGTTTACAACCAAAAAGTACAAAACCGCGTTTAGAAACCCCCATCTTTTCGCATTTCCAATAATAATTATAACAAAGGCATTTGTGCAAGTAATACAATTTTTTTATATTTATTTTTTGGTTATTTGAGAGCAGTGTATATTTTTTATCATTATATTTGTGGGCGCATTTAAAAAGAAATGTAGTTTCATTCGTATTTGTTGCCGCATTGTTGGCGTTGGAGCTGCACTAATAAGAAGGCAGCGAAAAGTGCAAACACGCGCAAAAAGGCGGCAAATGCAGTTTTGTATCTTGTATCTCATTCTGGCCTGCCTCTCCATGCCACCTCCCCCCTTCCCCCCACCATCCTCATACCCAACATGGAGCTCTATGTATCTGTGTACTTTGTGGCATGCCACATAAACTTGACGCTGCTGCTGCTGTGTGATATTTTAGCATTGAGCAGCTCTCTATATCCAGCTCGCTCCGCGTCCCTTAGGGATATTTAAATCCTTGTTCCCCGGCAAAAGGGATAGAGGAGGATCCGTTGGCAAGGACTCGGCGCTGTTGGCTTTTGTATGCGCATTAATGCAACGACTCTCATGTTTATTCACACACAAATTTGCAGCAAATACAACGCACAACGACGACGCACAGCACAACTGCGGTGGTGCTGGCGGGTTTGGGCTTGCGAGCGGATGCATTTGCACTTTAGTAACACACGAACACACGGAAAAATGCACTGGAAAAAAATATAGGATCAAGCAGAAAGTAATATACTATTCCTAGGGAATTTTTAATAATATATATATATATACTTAAAATTAGCGTCGTATAATATAGAAACTATTTGGAAATATGACTTTAAAGTTGTATACACTTTTAAAAAATAAACAGAAAGTTCCAATGCTTAAAGTATCAAGTCTTAAATATATTTTAGGCTATATTCTTAATATTTTCTCTCACTGTTTTCAATACAAAAGGCAGACGTAGCGACAGGATTCTCTCTACCACTTGGCTGAAGCAATCTGCCAGCAAATGCGCTTTACATTTTGCACACGCTAATACAATTTAATGGTCGCATTAATTTGGCGCATCTGTTGCATTTTAAAACACGCACACCAACGCACCCACACCCACGGCTATAGCTACAGATACAGATACAAGGAGCGGCTGCAACCGCAGATACTTTGCTCACTTTGTTGATGCTGGCTGCCTGGTTGGGCTTCGGTGGGGGAGGTTAAGGCGAGGAGCAACTGCAAATAAAGTTGCGCACAGCTAAATATTAATTCTAACCAAGTTAGGGGAACTACTTTAATGGCGGGGGCGGGGCCACAGCCACAGCCCAACTGCTTAATCCCCGGATAAAACGGCAGCTGGAATTAAGATTGAGATACATGTGCGCAGCATGTCTTTGGTGAGCGTAAATTTTAAATTTCAATTTTCGTGTGTGGAAACTGTGAAAGTTGGAAATTAACAAGTAAATGGTTAAGACAAATATGTAATATAGGGTTAAATATTATGGAAACAAATGTTTGAAGGGAACTTGAAGAAATATCTTAATTGTCTCACATAAAAATCTCCTAAAAAGGTTATTTGTATTGTTTTACATTACAACAAATTAAATATTTAAAATATATCCCCCATCCATCTCTGTATCCCAACAATAACCAATATTTTAGGCCATCCTTAGTTGACAGAAATTCAAAACACGTAATTGAGAATTCTCTGTCTCGGTCGCTAATGCACGGCAACTTTGTTATTGCTGCCAATTAGGTTGCCATTCTGTTTGTGCCAATGTTTGCATATTATTTCTGCCCAATTTGCATTGATGCAATATTGTCCCCAGTATTCCATCCCCCATCGCTTCACACCACTGACAAGTTCCCCTCTCTCTCGCCACTTGCTGAAAATGTCAAAATTTAAATATTGAAAGTGACGTTTGCGCAGCAGGAAAAACACCAACAACAATCTCCCCCATCAACATCGCGGGGGAAAGCTCGTTGCAGCAGGCGTTGCACTAAGCGGATAAGCGCTTGTTAAATTTTTAATGCGTTGCATAATTTTTAGTTCGGCGAGAATATTTTGCACAAAATATATTTGAATTCGAAAGGGGAAGGGACGGGAGTGCCAGGGCGAGTGCCGGCTGCATTTGAAATGAGCTGCATGTGGCATGCGGCAAGCTGCATGTGGCGACGATTAAGCCATGGCTTAGAAGCAGTGCTGACTATTTGTACTTTTCCGAGATAGTTTGGCCTATTATTAGGTGAAAATGTCAAGTAGTTAAGTAGGTATAAGATATAAGATATAAAAGATATTTAATTCTAGGAATTCTTAAATAAATTTTATTGAAAACGTAACGATTTAGTTGGATGGAATTAATTTCCGAGTTCTTTTCGCTACTTAACAGCTAATCATAGCTGCTTACATTGATAAAATTTTATGTATTTTCTTAAAATTCTATATAAATTTAAATTTTTACAGCCATTCTCATCAATTATTAGACTTTCTCCCGCCGTCTGCCTCTTATTGTCTGTGCCTCTGTGCATTAACATTTTTTTTGCCAGCCAAAGTCCTTGATAAACATTTTTCAATTAATTTTTATTTGCTGCCGACGACATTTCTTTGTCCACACAAACAAACACATACGAGAATATTTATATGTGCACGGCAGCAGCAGCATCAGAATCTCCTTTATGTATTTCTTTAACGGATTTCCACTTGTCTCGCTTTTTGAGAAAAACTTGTCGTGATGGCAGTAACACACAAACACACACGAATTGTCAGGGGCACATTCACATCTTACACGCTTTTTCGGTTCAACAATGGGGCAGCAACAGTGCGTGAAAAATTTGTCATGAGAGGAAGAAACGCTCGAGAAGCGATAGCTGAAATTTAGCGAATGATAAACCTTTCGAGTACCTGAATAATAATATAATGTACTTGAATTGCTTTTCTGAAGGGCTTTTTAAACTCTAATAAATGTTTTTCATTAAGTATGAATGTATTTATTTTACTTCTAGTACTTATACTCATAATACTTCTAACATAACTAATTAAATTTAATTCAAAGGCAGTTCTTTGAACTTAAAAAATGTAAAATGTTGCTTTAAGATAAAGTACGAATTTGGTAGAACATTTCTAAAATAATATATTTCATAATAAATATAATATATTTTTTAGGTACAAAGAAAACATGGAATTATTTGTTTTTGAATTTTTTTCACGTAATTAAATTTACTTCTCAATAGTTCAAAAACCTTTCATATTATTAAATATAATATTTAAATAGTTTATATTAACTTAAGCCAAAAAAATAACTGTAACATTAATTCTTTTTAATTAAAAATCACAATTCATTGGAACTCATAGAGTAAACTCTTGCTACATTTTTCTCTTTTCTGTTTTTAATTCCCTATACCCCTGTTCCAGGGAATAATCAAAAGAGGACGTACCGAAATATTTATTAAGCACATATGTACATGCATAAGCAAGGCACAAACTCACACACACATGCTTTTACCATGTTAAGTAATTCCTTAAACAACACAACAGGTCGCCGGCATTGGCATGGCCTTGTCCCCAACCTCCGCCTTCGCCGCCGCCTCCTACTCCTCCTCGCTGTAACTGACGCTGAGTGGCAGGCACACAGATACTCACATAAGCAAATTGAATTTAATGCTTTCTGCTGCGGGAAAGCGGGAAAGCGGGAAAGAGGACGGGAAAGCAGACGGCGGGGCAAGCGGGAGAGCGAGCGAGGCAAACAAATCAAGAGACGAAGGAAATAAAAGCCAAACGCACAAATAAATACGCGCACAAGTACATAAATTTAAATTATTTTTGTGGCCCCGGCCTCGCTTTCATTTATGCTTTTTATTTTATTATGCTCGAGTCCGCTGCAAGGAAACAAGGATCCAAGGATCCGCCATTTGACTACGGCGAGACGGACTGGCACACTTTTTTTTTGTATTTTTATGCTGCGTCGAGCCGCAAAGAGTATCTCAAAGTGCGGTGGTATCTGTACACTGAGCAAATTGAAAAAGTTATTGAAACAAGCATAAAATGTATACAATATTATGGTGTCTTGAAATTTTGAATTTTTTATTAGATTGCCAAAAGAAAATATAGTAAAAGGATAAAGAAAATTTGTAAAATTTAATTTTTAATTTATTTATTTATTTGCTATTTACATTATAGTTTTTTTTTAATAATTTGCTCTTTTAAGCCAGAGGAATATTGCTACTTTATATCATTTATTTTCTCTCAGTGTTTCCTGTATCTGTAGCTGTTAATCTGTATCTGTATCTGTAACTGTGGCGGCGCATCTTCAGCTGTCTCTTAGCGAACTATGCGACCGCAGCAAACAAATACGTGTGTTCAGGAGGCACTCACACTTATGCACACAGATACAGACGCATTGAAGACGTCCTTGGTCCTTGTATAAGGCATGTTAACTGGGATTTGACAGCTCGTAAATAATATTTCGCTTGTTTGTTGGCTCGGCACCAACGAGAGCAACGTCTCGCACAAGGACGAAACAGGAGGAGACAGTGGGCTGAAAAGTGATGGATGATTTTTTAAAGGATTTTTATTGGGAGGTAAATCTTTCTAAGAATTACTTGAAAATGTGTCTTTGAGATTTGGGAAATATATTAATTTTTATGGGATTTTTTTTTATAAGGAGTCCTAAAATATATTTTTTAAGAAAGCTTTTGCTTCTGTTAGGAGAGTTTTGCCATAAAACAAATTATAAAGTTTGGAAATATTAAACATTAAAATAACAAATTCTAGAAAAGACTATTTCTTAATTAAATTATTATCCAAAAAAACTGAAAACTTGTATGAAATTTAAAAAAAAACTCAGTAATTCCCATTGGATTTCTTCCTCTCCTCAGGGCTCATTAATTATAATTGTGACTTTTTGACCCCACTGTTACCTATCCGATGGCAGCCATGTGAAAACGAGAAACGCATTTCATTTTAAGCTTTCCTCCCCCCCTTGTCCTCTCTGCTTGTTAAACAATCTTTTTACATGACATATGTGGGTGTGTGGGTTTGGGGGACAGGGGTGTCCAAGGAGTCGGATTCTGAGCTGGGATTCTTGGATGAAAAGGAGAGAACGAATGCCCTGGCATGTTCCGATTTTGTTTATATATATTTTATTTTATTTTTTTTTTTTGTGCTGCCTGGCTGCCACTCTCATTATGCGATTTCTTCAGGGGAGATGGAGCAGGAGCCTGCCTCATTCTCGGGCTTATTAAATTTTCATAAGACAGGCGCGCTCGTAAAAATGCTTGGTACTTGGTAAAAGTCGGTCGCTTTTAAGCGCAAGTGGATTAAAATTAAAGGCGGAACTTCAAAGACCAAAGCCCCGGCTGTAATTAAAGCCATGAAAACTGTCCACAATTCGATTGCCGAAAACTGAATTAAAACGGAGCTCGACCATCCACAAAAAGTAAGACGACAAGTGTGCTGAGACAAAGCTAAGGATGGCAACCCAGATGGCAGGGCACAGGACCTGGCAAGCAGAGAACTGGAAACCACAGGAGAGATTGCAGGACGTATGGAGGAGCCGGAGGAGACCCGCAGGAGCCGCTCAACTGGAAGAAGATGATGGCGATGACGAGGACGATGGCGAGGCGGTGAGAGATAGCTAAGGTCGCCTTTCCGCTTTTCCTGCACACAGATGTATGTTCAAATATACACACATATGTCTCTGGGCTAGAGCTAAGAGTGTATATATGTCGGCCACACTGAAAGAAAACTGTGAATTCAAGAAGAAAGAAAAGTGATTTAAGATAAAAAACATCACTTGACTAGTTTGCTTTTAAAATATTTTTTAATGCTATTTTCTGGCATATTTTTATGCTATATTTAATTTCATATTTATAAAGATATTTTTCCCTGTATCTTCTTAGATATATAACGTCTCCAGATACATATATCTGAGTAAGGCGTGGCCCCTGGCAATGCTGAAAGTGAAGCATCTTGTGCAATGTAAACGAAACGTAGCCGATAAAAATAATACGAGAGGCAATTTCGATTTATTGACAGGTGCTCGACTTTATTGAAACGTTTAACTGGAAAACCGAAGCGAGCCAACTCCACTCCACACACGCACACACAGTCGGATGTGTGTGTGTTTATATGCAAAATTGTGCAAAACGATAAAAATTATGTGAATTTGGTTTTGATTTATCGCTGCGACGCAAGGAGCTGAGCTCAGTTTTTGGGGGCGTATATATTCTGGATTTCATGTTGGCGCTGGCATAGATTAGGCTCAGATTTATGGGCCAGGATGTGCAGCTGAATTTGTACAAATTTAATTACAGTTTCACCTTGAGTGGGGTGGAGTAAGGATTCCTGGCAAGGCAGGGACACGCACTATTTGTCATTCGGTCTCCGAGGCTCATAAATTCCGATGTGCATTTAATTTTCGGCAAGCACCCGGGCACGTCCGCATCAATGCCGAGGCATTATTTAATAATGAAAATTGAATAGTCCTAATTCAAGCCGATGACAAAGTGGTCAGGTGGATATATATATATATATGTGGGACACGTGCCACTCACTACACACACTCACACACAAGATGCGGGATACAGGACACCCTCGAATTGTGGTTTTCCTCCAGTCGCTTCCGCTTCCGCATGATTTTCGCAAGCTCCCCAAGAGAGGAGCGGCTGGGGCGGCGCTAACAAAACATTTGCTAAAACGGAAGACGACAAACGCAGACAAAGGACCCTCAAGACACCCCCTTTAAGCTTACATAATTTGGAGGAGCATGCCGCAAGTCCAAAGACAGGACACGTACGACCACCGCCGAAAAAACCCCAACACTCGTCCCACTTCATTTGTTCGTTCCATTCCTGGTGTCGTCCTGGAGCAAAAGGGGCGCCAAAGGTTGCATGTGATTTGTGTCAGCGGCGAAGGATATCGCGCTCCAGGATATGTCCCAGACTATATATTATGCCGCCGGGCGACAGTTACAACAATAAAACATTTCGGATGTCTTGTCTTGTCGCTCGTCTCGCCGCAGCTCCTGCGCCTGCTCATCGTCATCCTGCGCTCGTTTTGCTCCTGCGGATTCTCCCCTCTTTCATCATGGCCACGCACCTGGCTAAAGGGCTAAAGGGTCCTGGCAGCCCGGCATCGTAATGAACGATGCCAGGCATTTTCTTGTTATTTTTTCATGCCGCAGCCAGCGGGTGGACAGAAGCCGGGGCGACATTATCCTTGTAGTTAATGTGGGCGCCTCCTGGCTTTTACACGCGCTGCACGCATATACCTTTCACTGGGTACAGTGGGTTCAATTCGATAGTAATTAAGTAAAAGGGATATTGGTGTTTATAATTAACAATAATATAATAGATAGAAGTTTATTTGAGCTATGTGTCATTCTTATATCAATCTATAGCTCTGGAACAGGGTCTCTAAGCCCATCTAGTAGCTATAGATAAAAAACTCTCTGTATAAATATTAGACCTAGAGGAGAGAGAGAGTTTCCAACACCCAAAATAATAATGTTACCTCGAATCCTTAAATCAAGTCGCGTCTGGCGCCGCTGTTTTTGTGACAAGCCTCCGGCTCTGACCAGGGATCTCGTTCACCAAACCTTTCTAGATAAGGTGCGTGAGTACCGCCTGAAGAGCCCCACGGGCAAGCCCTTTGAACCCTCACCTGAGTACGACGAGGAGCTGAAGGAGTCCATCGAGAAGCTTGCCCTGCGCTATGGTGGCGGCGAAGGAGTCGACATGCTTGCATTTCCCAAATTCAAAATGCCCAAAATTGAGCTTGATCCCATTTCCATTTACGATTTGTAAGTTTATTAGGTTCATTTACATTTTTTAAATGAGAGTTAAGTTGAGCATAACTATTTTATAAAGGCCCGAGTACAAGGACAAGGGAATCAATGGAGATGAGAAGGTAGAAGAGGATCCAGAAAAGGAGGCCAAGTCTGAGGGTGGAGCTAAGGATAACAAGGAAAAGAAAGGGAATAAAGAAGAGAAGGAGAAAAAGACCAAAGACGACAAGAAAGCGGAGCCCAAAGATGAAAAGGATAAAAAGAAATAATAGTTCAGAAAATTAACCATAAATTTATGTTGTTTCACCTTTTTCACACTCAAGTTTCAAATAAAGTTTGCATCCAGTTCCACTGTTCTGTTCAGGGGCAGACTGATGTGCTGGCTGAAGGCCTCGCAGCGGAGATAATGGTGCCGCAGTGTCCTTTATCCTTCATCAGCCGCGGATTTCCATGTCCCGGGCCCCGGCTGACTGACTTGGCTTGGCGGTTGACTGGCAAATAACGCATTACGCATACGCAGCGTGTGCCAGGCCCAGGCCCAGGCCAGCCTGCCAGCCTGCCTGCCTGCTTGCGGAAGTGACAATGAGAATGCATTTAAAATTCATTAATTGAGCGCATTTCCTGCACTGTAATTGAGGGCAGCTCAGCTCCTTTCTTTCGTTCTTTCCTCCTCCGCTTCCTTTAAATGAAATTTTAAGGCTTTCCCAGATAGCCGAAAACTTTACTTCACACTGCATAAATTAATTGAGTCTTCAAACAACAGACTGTGTCTGCGGTTTGCCTTTAGTGTGTGTGTGTGTATGGAGCCAGTCTCCGTGGGCAACCGCACCATCAAAAACTTTTGCCTCTGGCTCCTCGACGTCCTGGAGTCCTGAAACTGCACCGACTAATGCATTTTTCATGCCCAGTTTGAATGGCAGCCCCGGCGTCTGCTCTGATGCAATCGAATTAAAATTTATGACAAAACCATTAACAAAGTTGCCGGTTACCGCAGGTTACCTCTCCGGACTTTGTGCACTTTTCCCGGTCACATGCAAAAACTTCCTTGACTTTTTAGCGTGGAGAAAATGAGTCTTCAGATTTAAGAGTCTGCGAAGTGACTCTGTGGCTGAAATTAATCGATGGCCGCAACGATTTAAAAGTTGGTTTTAATTAGGAAACAGGTAAAGATATTGAACTTATATTTGAATATAAAATAAAAGAAGAAACTGAAGAACTGGGAGTATAAAAACCCAAACATCCTTGATTTTTCTTACTTACAGAGTAAAGAATCTTTCTCCTAAATCAAACTCTTGAAAGCAAAACAAACCATGGTTAAATTCAAATGAAGTCGGTTAACAATTTCTCATGGCCAAAGCCATAGCACCGGCAATCGGTATGCGTAGCTATTTGACTTGTTACATTTATTTCCAGACAATGAAATAACCAAAGGATCCTGGGCTCTGCTCTGCTCTACTCTGCTCCTTTCTCAAGCATCGACCACCTCCGCGTGGCCATAAATGTTTAATGGTTTTGTACGGGGGGCGCAGCCTGGCCCGTTTTATGCCATGTTCTATTTGCGCATACCACAAATGTCTGGCCAAGTGGCCGACAATGGCCCCGGAGGAGTCAAGACAGGAGGTACTGCGTTCCCAGGCTCCCCTCTCCCCTCTCCCCAGTTCCAAGTTCCAATTTCCAAGTCCAAAGCAAACGGCTCGAGTGTGCCGGCATCTCAGACATCTCACGATCTCAAGAAGTCGCCGCCGCCGCTGCGTGGGCTCGTCCTGTCCATGTCTCCTGGCAGTTATCCTGCGAGTCTGGCCGGGGCGATAAAACGCTTCAATGTTCACTTATTGGCTGGGCGTGAGGAATTTTTATATTAATTTATTGGTCTGACTCGGTCGGCTGGCCGGGTTTTAAATTATGAATCGAATTGGAACTGGGAACAGGTTCGCTTGCCGGCTCGCAGGACTCGACTTCAAGGTTCGTTGATGGCAGAATTCCTTTTTTGCATACAGTTCTTTTTTTTTGCCGTTTTATTTTTTTTCAATTTCTCTTGTGCCGGATTCGGTTTTAATGGCTTTTTAAATGCCAACTGATAAATGGCCAGGCAGCGGCATGACAAATGAGATTTCCGCTCCGGCTCGGGCATAAAGTGTTCGTTCCTGTTTTTTGTTTTTAACGCTCAGCGGATTATTAACTTATATGGCAAGGAGCTCATTAATAATTTGCTTATAAAGTGAAATGGCAAAGGGAAACACTCAATGCCCCAGCCAAAGATTAAACAAAGAACAAGTTCGCTTGAAAATATTGCGCATACGCCCGATGGTCCCTGGAGATTAAGCCACCGTTTGACATCGAAATTAAATGCAAAGCAACCCAGTCATCTTTTTCCCAGGCACTTAGCTCCCGTGGCTCGTTCAACTTTTCTTGTTATTTTTTTTTGTTTGCATTTTCGGAGGATGACGGGCCCAAGGACAGTTGGCAGGACACGAGAGCAGACTGAACTTTTCGCGTAATTTCACGTATTTTGTGCAAATACGCTCAAATATGCCACACGACGAGCGGGCAAACAAACAAAACTGTTTTCTTTCCCTTCGCCTGCCTGCCTGCCTGCCTGCCAAGTTTCCTTCTTCTTACTTTCCCCGGAAATTTATCCTTGCCTTGGTCCTGCAAGTTGTCTGCCGTACAACTAACTGGGGACTGTTGTCAGTTTTTATGTAAAATTAAATTTTATTTATTCATACATTATGGTCCTAATGCCGCCTGTCAAGCGATTGCCGAGATGTTTGATATGGAATTGCATATTTTCGAACTTGAGAGTTTTTATATCTTCAAGAAATTTTTTTTAGTAAATAGTAAATAGTTTACATATAATAATTATAAGTATAAAATTGCTTTCATAATAATATTAATAATTAAACATCAATGTTAATTGTAAAAGTCTCAGATTTTCTAGCTCTTTAAAATAAAATATTTTTTCTATCTCTGTAAAAGTATGCGCACTTTTCTTTACTTTTATAATTATATTTTAAATTGCAAAAGATAACTTAGCGTCAGTCTTTTTTTTATTTATTTATACGGTATTTATTATCACATTTTATTTATTTTTTCTAGTAAATTTTATTGTGTATTTGAGGAAATTCATCTCAGAAGCATGCAGAAATATTTGTTTAGTAATTTATTTTATTTTTAAATCTTTCCAAGCCTAACACTAAGCTATGACCTGACATTTATGACTAACTGAAAGTTGTTCTCTATTTTTAATCATTTTTAAAGACTCTAAAACTCCAATTAACTCGAGTTTCCATTATTATTTGATGCTATTATGTATTTTTCTCTCCTAAATCTCACTGCTTATGATAAAAATTGTGCTGTTAGAAGCAACTAATTGGAGCCACTCAATCACTTTTCTTTCTCCGACTTGTTTATCCTTTTTGCTCTTGGCAAATAATACCGAAAAGTGCAATATCATTGCTATTTGTTTTTGCGCAATGCTCGGAGGGCAAACAATGAGGCTGCAGTTTCAATAAGTCGGAGCCGAGGCAGAGAACATCTTAAATGGATTAAAAACCAATGGAAATTAAATTGAATTTATCCAAGTAGAAGGTTTTTTTTCCCACTCCCATTCGTATCTGGTCGGGCTTAGGATTTTACTATTCATTGGGCGACTCCTTAAAGACAATCAACAACATTGTATTCGATGGTCGCTTAAAGCTCCAATTGTTTTTAAACGATGCCCATACATGTTCGGAGCTGGGAAAAAGTTGGAGCTGAAAAGTGATTTGCCGTAACGTTTTGTGGCTCTCTCTCGATTTAGTCGTAAAAATGTGTTGGCAGCACACAAAGCACACAAGAACACAAGCACAAGGAAACAAGAGGAAGAAATGGGATACAAAGGACTCTGGCATAAATCGAGGCGCTGTCGCAGGACTAAACTGATTTTTATGCCAGCCAAAAGAAAAGAAACGAGGAAGGGCGAGCATCGCCCCGAGAATACAAAACAATAGTGCGTAAAGATGGGCAAATTGTCTATTTAGAAAAAAACGAGCAGAGAGAAAAGGGATAGGATACAAGGTCAGTCGTTGCTCCTTGCCAGTGGCCGGGGGTCAGAATGATGTCCTGTTTAGTGCTGGCTCAACGAAGCTCAACTTTTTATAGACTATAGACAAACTCTGAATAATTTATGCCCCATAAAAATGAAATCGAATTGCGATTCGCCGTCTCGGCTTTGTGCCCTTTTCAAAAGAGTCATCAAGGGGCAATTTATGGCAAGCGCTGACCGATCCTGTTGCTCCGGCTCTGACAAAGGACCGCTTTCGCAGCAGGACATATGTGTGTCAGGTAAGCGAAAACACTTGACGTTCGTTTTATGCAAATTAGTTTCAAATAACAACGCCCGACGCCAGTAACGGCAGCCAAAAAGTTGTTACATAAATTTCCCCAACCGAACTGCTGAAAAATAAATTAAATTAAATGAAGTTGAAAACTGCGACAAAGCAGGCAGCAGCAGCAACAGCAGCAAAAGCATCCCCAAAAACCGGCAAAATATTTGTTTATGGCGGGGAAAATTTATGTAAAAGAGCTTAAAATGATACGCGACAAGCGCAAAAATGCAATGAAAATATTTCCCAGCTCATCGCCGACACGATGCCTGGCAATTTTGTAATCAAATTAAGGTGCCAGGACTCTTCTCTCTGCAATATTTCAGCAGTTATTATTGCCAAAGTTTAAACAAAGCATGAGAGAGTGCTGGTCCCCCAGGGGGAAATTAGTTTTCCGGGTTTGATTGGAAAATGGGGAAGGAGGCGAGGCACAAACGAGTGGAGAAGGAGCACCCGGGGCAGGAGTCCTTCTGCATTGGAATTTAATTGAAAGATAGTTCCTCGATAGCAAGCCATATGAAATTGCAAGAAATCTCGCACGGTCCCCAGACGTGATCTCGTTTCCCGATGCGTTCTGCTGTCATTGTCTTGGCCCGGGACTTTCCCGCGTTGCCAAGGTGACGTGACTTGGCCGGGACGTGCTCCACATTAGCGGCATCCTAGCGCGGTGGCGCAACGTAAACATAATCATCGCCTTGCACCGCACCAGCCACCAGACTCGGGAGCATCCAACCCACACCCGAGTCTGCATCCTGCGGCATTCTCAGATGCACTTGGAAGGGAAATGAAGACTAAGGTAAAGGAATTTTGGTAAATACGACAATACGTTTGCAAAATATTAAAAGCTTTAAAGTAAATTATGTTTAATACAAACATTAATGTAAATAGAATTTCTTCTTATTTATTTATATATTTTTTTCAGAGACAAAATCCTTTTCCGGTACCTCTTTTTATTTTATACTCCCAAACATTCTTCAAAAATTTAGCTCTTCTAATTTTAATTTTAAATATATGAATTCCACTTTACCCCCTATTCTCCCAGTGCACATCGTTGTCGCATGAAAAGTGGAAAATCGGGTTAACAGTGCCAAAAACGCAGACAATGGCAACGTTGACTGCGGTTCGCGATAAATCAGCAACAATACATTCCCAAACTCCGACCTCTATTGCCATTCTGCAGCTCCAAAGCACGCTCTCAGGTCGCGTCGCCCCCTGTGCGGGTTGAAATAGATTTAAAATTTATAAATTATGAGCATTTGTTGCAGCAAATTGAAATGTTACGCTGGCTGCGTGTTGATACCACCGCTATTCGCGATGGATGGCCGAAAACGGTGTATGTACTTTAAAATGCGTCGCATTCAATTTGGTCAACAAATAAATATTTAACAGGCCAAATAAAAGCGAGTAATGCTGGGTAATTTGATAGAGGAGATAGTTGCAAGGGAAAGCTTTTATGAAAGAGGGAAGAGAGGGGAAATTGGGTTTGATATAGTTGTATATAATTTTATTTAAAGGTTCTAAAGAATTCGATAATGAAGACTTCATTTAATAGTTGTATATTTACGATAATTAATATTTATAGTTGAAATTTTATGAAACAATACATAAATATGATTTATTTTATAAGATAAGTAACTAAAGATATCTTTTAACTTAAGAAGTAATTCAATATAATCTTAATCCTAATTTAATCAAGTTTCATTGTGAAAATAATACATATATTTCCTCAAGCTTACATTAAACGAAACTGTTTAAGACCTTTACTGTGATTAGATGTAATTTATTTAATGCATTTAAACTGACCGAATGCCATCCCTTAAGTAATAATAAACATCCTTCACATATATTTATTTTTCCCAACTTATTCAGCCACATTTAAGGCAATTAAAGAACCACATTCACTTTAAAATTTGAGCTAATTTAGTAATCAAAATTTCAGGCAAATATTTGCACTGCTCCCTCGCCTCTCGCCTCTCAGCCCGTCTTAAAAAGTATTGACAATTTCATTTTAGAATAGAAAATTTGTTTGCTCGCTCGCAGCAGTAGCACCAGCAGGAGCAGAACACTATAAATCATTGGCTTAGTTTATTTCAAGTTGTGGACAGTACGAGCAGAACCCCTGGCACTGCCCCGCCGAAATATACGAGCGATATTCAGATATATTCAGCCGCCACACTCATCCATTTGGGATGATTTTATGGCAACCATTTTCATATTCATGCTCGTATATCAAAAACCATTTCAAAATGGCTGTGCGTCGCTTTTGCGGTGGCAAAAGCATAATAAAATGCAGATAACGGCAATCAAATTTACTGGGCACCGGGGTGGTGGCTGGAAGATGGGGTTGGCGGGAGTTTCCACTTTTCTCAAATGGAAGGAAAATATCGAATAAAAATATTTCAATAATAACCGGGCAAACAACGGGGCAATTAATTAACAAAATATTTATATCTCCTCAGCAACTTGTGTTTCTCCAACTTCCCCTTCGACCAGTATTCCTGCTGACCGACCGGTCAGCCTGGTGGAATTTCCTGGAGATGGGTTAAGGCTTTGGCTTATAAGGTTAAGGATTCTTTACCCGATTTGTTTTCGGGCAACGTAATTAATTTTGCAGACATTTAAAGGGACAGGACAGGAGCCGCCTTTTTTTCTGCTATATCCTCGCTTGTACTCATATTTATGCTAATCAAACAGAATCCTGACCTCGGGCGGAATACGCCTGGAAATCAGCAAGACAAACAAATCCGGGACCAAGCCCGTGCCGCAGACCTTCTCGCTGGGTGGGTAGGGTTGCCTTCCAAGGGCAAGGGCAAGGCTGCGCCACGCCCCCAGGGGGCTGTTGCTCGGCTCTGCTCTGCTCAGCTTGTTTATAAAAATAATTAAGAAATATTTTCATGTTTTATAACTTTTGTGCAGCACGAAAACTTTTTAAATAGACAAACTTTTGTTGCCGCCGCCGCTGCTGCTGCTGCTGCTGCTTGTTTACTTACAAAATGTGTTCCTGCGCTACGCTTACCCTCCACTTCCTCCCCCCCCCCCCCCCCC